>MJUU01040309.1:32114-85604 GCA_002080025.1 Modiolus philippinarum
TTTTTTATTTTTCATCGGATTTTGATGGGGTTTCTTTCTCTGGATTTGTCTTGACATGAGCTTTCGGTGGTGTGTCGACGGATTTTGCGTAGCTCTTACCGTTTCCGAGTTAAAAGGGACCTAAGGGGGCCAAAGTCAAACTTTTACAAAGTACCTCAATTTTTTTTATTTTTCATCGGATTTTGATGGGGTTTCTTTCTTTGGATTCCTCTTGACATGAGCTTTCGGTAGTATGTCAACGGATTTTGCATAACTCTTACCGTTTCCAAGCTATAAGGCGCCTTAGGTGGGCCAAAATCGCACTTTAACAAAGTACCTCAATTTTTAGCTGAAAATTGTATCTGAGATGTCAGTGCGTAATCCAAGATGGTCGGCAATGGGGTCCATTGATTAACATTAGACCCTATGGCAAATGCATTCAACAATCAACTCCTCTGAAACAAATTAGTCAATTGCAACCAAACTTTGTCATAATAGTCCTTGGGTGGTGTTAAATAAAAAATCTGTCTGACACGTCCCTGCATAATCCAAGATAACCGCCAGCAGTCCCATTGATTAACATTAGACCTCATAGGAAATGTATTTAAAAATCAATGTTATTGACTGCTATATAAAGGTGAGCTATACAGGCTCCTGGGAGCCTCTAGTTCGGTTGTCTTAGTGCTATCAATCCGCCATTTTTGTCTAATACTTGTTTATTTAGGTTTCATTCGTAAAGAAATTAATAAAATATATATTTAAAATTACGGAAGTGTATTAGGGACATGCATAAAAAAAAACATCTCGCCATCTCGACGCCGCGAGATAATTTTTTTATGCATGTCCCTAATACGCTTCCGTATATAATATAAAGAAAATTCCAATTTTATATTTTTTTATTCCGTATCACTTTTCATATTAGAAAGGTGAACTTAAACACACGTGCTTTAAATCTGTTACTGGATTTACAGAACACAAAGTTATGCAAGGGAGATAATTTGATAAAAGAATTTTACATAGATATCACTAAAAAAATTAACATTTCGCAATTTAACTTTCTTATTTCAACGATGACCCTAATGTTTAATTTTTATATGTAAATTATATAAAGATTTCAAAGCATATGCTAAGTATAAACAAAATCTATAATATATCTAAAAGCTTTTCTCATATATAATAATTTTCCCTATCATTACTATGTGTTATCCTTAAATCTTCAGTTTCTAAAATGCACGGTGACCACAAAATTTTATTTTATATTTTGAACAATAATACGATTATTTTTTTACACAGAATATTCTACATAATTCAGAAATAGGAAAATAACACCCTGCAGACACCTTAAGGGGCAATTTCAGTATTTCCATATTTCACAAAAATGTAGATTTTTAAAAATTTTTAACAGCCAATTATTTAAACTTTATTTGTTTTGTGATTTTTTATTACAAAAATAGATAATACTTTTAATTAAAAAAGCAAAATAAATGTAAGGTGCACACTTTCTTCATAAAATTGCTTTTGTGAAAATTGACATGAATCCAACGGCCAATTAGGACATATATTTTCAGTCTGAGATTACTCCAATCTAATTAAAATTAGATCTGCCAATTGTTCCTTACAGTCACTGCATGGAAGATCTAACAACACCCCATTCTACTTTCTGTTTTGATCATACATTCGAAATCATCGACTTTTTTCATAAAGCTTATCAATGAAGACTGGATTCTGATTGGTTGATGTAAAAGGTCACAGAACAGAAAGTAAAATGGGATGTTGTTAGATCTACCATACAGTGACTGTAAAGAACAATTGGTAGATTTAATTTTAATTAGATTACTCGAAACCTACTTGATAGAAATGAATGTTTATTTATTTATTTTTTTTGACACAATTTAAAGATAAACATACATTTTGCTAATCCAATTCTATTGTTCATAAAATATAAATACTTTTAAGATTATTTCCAAATGAGATTTAAAAATGACCAGAATACATCCTCAACATGAGAAATTCAAATGTTACAAACGCTATACTGATACGTTGTATAAAAACTAAAAAAAAGTATTGTGAAAGGTAGTTTCTACATCAAGAAGTTACCAGTACATTTTATTTGTACATTATTTTAGATTCATGACATTTTTATTTGATTTATATATGTATGGACAACAGCATATTGTTCAATGGTTTCTTGCAATTGACTCACTTACTGTCCTTTGTCATTTTCTTATAGTGATTTTATTAGGAAACGGATATCATCTGTAGTAACAGTACTTTGCCAGTTATGTTTATGATTGTTGATGACCTTTTAAAAATGTTTTAGAATAAACATGAATAAAGCTCATTTACTCCATATCATTTAATTCAGAATGCACCATAATCTCGCGGTAAACAAACTTACACCACAAATTAAAACATGAAGCGGGAAAAAAGCTAAAAAATATGTCGTAAGCAAGCTTAGAAGCAAGTATTATGGTTTACCGAAGAAGTTGATGAATGAAAGGATACGGAGTAAATGCACATGACACAAAGTCTCTACAAAAACATGGTAGAAACAAGCAAAGGAACAACTTTTTTTACAGATTTAGTGTTTTTATTTCGTCTCAGTTTTTCTGTCTGTCTCTCTGTTAGCCCATCTACAGGGTTATTTTACATGTAGTGTTCAAACTTAAGAACCTACTGATCAATTCACTCACGACTTTGTATAGTTATTGAAAAAGATAGTTTCATGATCTGTACAGTTTGAGTTTCAAGGGTTGTGGGACTTAAATCATCATTTCCCTTTTGGAGGGTGGTATTCCAAGAAATCTAAGCTCAAGGATTTCACAATAGATTTAGATAGTAATTTTAATGCTATCGAGGATGACACTAACGTTGTAGTATTTGGAAAAAATGAGTATCTTTAAGTTTAAAAGAGGAAAAATGGTAATCATCGTACTTTTCCCCTGAGTCCCAAAAGGGGAAAATGTAGATAATTCACGGTTTCCGAGATAAGAAATCAGCATATCCTCCTTTTCCTCCGAAAACCTGGCATATGAGGGAATTGGCTGTAGAACACCGGCGCAACGCTCTATCTTCTCGATTAAATGTTACATGGGTTCTTCCAAATCTTGGAAGATCCAAATCATCGTAATACTAAGTCTGTTGACGTTTACTTACGATTGGGCTTATTGTTGAATAGTTGTGGTATACATCCCCAGCAATGTGTGTTAGGAATAGTCCCGCACACCAATAATTTGCCATCGAACACTATTTGACAGCTGTTGTTGACCCATTTCAGTATCAACTGAACACAACCAACTCACTCAGTCGGAAAACCGCAACAAAAACTAACAAGCAAGAATACTTGATTTTCAATGTTTGTTATTGCAAGTTGCATGGATGTAAATAATCAATCTATAAATAGGACGATTGTCAATTTATCAATAAACATGATAAAAGTATATCTGTATCATTAAAATCATAATAAGTGTCAAAATTTCAATAACATTTTTTATTATATAATAATTATAATAATTTCATTTTATTCGATGAAAACTGTCACATGATATTCAATTAAAAATCGAATTGACTCTCTTTCTCTTTCACTTTTATCTCCCAGGTCTGCTAAAAAACGATATTGAGTCGCCTTTTTGAATGACCAATGAAAAACAAAATTATACGTGGTCATGCGACTTTCGGCCAATCAGAAATGCCGTATTATAAGTATATTCGGGAAACCAAACATCGAAGGCAAAAATGGCGTTTGGTTAGCAGACCATGTTTGTTGTCCTCCATTCACATTGGAAGCATTTTGTAACAAAAAGACTGCTATTTACAACTACCTGGAAGGTGGTCGAAACTAAGACCATGCGATACATTGTCGGGGTATGCGTTTAAGTAGTTCTGCGATTTTCTCCTGGTCTTATTACAGGAATTTTAGACTGAGTAACGCAAGGTTGGTGTTTCTTTATTTACTATCATCTTTTAAACACAAAAATGACGGAATTTCTAATTTTCAGGATTTATTAATGTAAAAAAAAATCTAAACTTTGAAAGGAGAAAACGTGTACATATGTTGCAGAATCGATTGATTTTTTTTACATGTTACATTTACAGTACATATTACACGTTGTTGTTGTACATACATATATGAATCAAATAAAAATGTCATGAATCTAAAATAATGTACAAATAAAATGTACTGGTAACTTCTTAATGTACAAACTACCTTTCACAATTTTACAATATATGTTATCCTGAAAGAAAATCGTTGAAAAGCCTAACAATTACCAAGTTAGCTGATACATAGTATTATTATGTAATAAAACAATCATGAAGCTTTTGTATCGGTCGATATGAGTTATAATTCGGTGTAAGGTAACACTATACGACTACAGGAGAGATAGCAACCTGATCCCAGAATGCCCCAGTACGACCCATCCTGGAATGCATGAAGATGTGTTTTTTATCAATGACATTTTAATCGTCATTTACATCTAACTATTTTATTGTCATCGATGTTTAATTGGTATAATTACCACTGAACATTGTTTGGACAAAACTGTCAAAGTGTTTTGTAATGGAACACGAAGATTTTTCCGATATTATTTCGAATTATTGTGGGACATTAACAGACAAAGCCACTGAAGCTCCGCCATGTGATGATAAATCCTGTAATCAGGTCTCCATGGGAGGTGAACTGTCACAAAAATCTTGTAATCGAGAAGACAGTTTGTCAGTGGACATTAATGGCGGTAAAAATGCAGAAAATTTTGAAGTTTCTGGTGAATACGTTACAGCATCTATGTTCAGTAATTTCATGGAACGCTATTCTAAACAAATGGATATGGTCCAAAAATCTGTTCAGGATTTAACGGATAATTTTTTTGTATGATGAATATCAAGATATTTCGTCGGATTCTGATCCGCAAGAATGCGTGATAGGAATTCGGAAGAGAAAACATGAAGATCAGGTCAGTTCTTTTGTTTCTAAAAATACTTGCTCTGCTACTCAAGCTAACTGTGACAGTAACGCATGCTTAGTTGAGTCTACGCCCAGAGCAGTTTGCGGTTCCTCAATTACCAGTGCAGTATGTTCTGATATCGATAAAGTAGTTTCCGATACAGCTGCTGATTTCAGTACGGAAGTGAAAACTGGTTCTATGATTAAAGAAAATTTAGCGAGTTTAATCTATGAGCTTTCATCGCATGAGATGAATGATAATAAAAGCCTCAGCTTTTTGATAATCAGATCACACCGGACAATTGCAACCTCAAATTCCCAAGAGTTAATGATATGATTTTTGATCTTTGCATTGGAGATTTTGGCAGATCTTTGGATATTTAGTTACATAATATCCAACGCAATCTTTTGCAGGGTATGATCCCCATCGTAAAAAAGTTCAATGAATTGACGGAGAATCAAAATGAAATAGATAAGGCTACGCTTGCAAAAGTACTGTTGGACAGTACTATGATGTTGGCAAGCGCTAGTTTTGAACTGTCTTTGTACAGAAGATTGAATTTCAAACAATTTTTGAAAGATGATCATCAATCTCTTTGTTCACCTAGTTCCCCTATGTCTACAATGCTTTTTAGTGACGACTTTTCTGATAAAATAAAAAGAATCCAGGAAGGCAGGAAAATGGCTGCTACTGTCGCTTCTAATGCGTCTATTGATGAAAAAGAACCAAATACTGGTATACACAAACAGTTTTTTGCAAACGTTTCAAAGGTTTCAAGCACCGTTTTTAGAAGGAATGGGTCGAAGGAACAGGGGCTCTCATTCAGCACAAAGTCGAGATCGGGAGCCAAAACATCAAAAGAAACAATAAAGGTTAGTTGTTTGTTAGCTGGTAGAATTGCAAAATATTATGACAATTGGACTGTCATCACATCTGATAGGTGTATATTAGATATAGTTAAAGGGCATAAGATTGAGTTGATTGACTTGCCTTTTCAAAATTCAGTCAGATAAACTAGAATTAATAAAACCGATGGTGAATTTTCAGAATTGATTAAAAAAGGTGCCATTGAGAAAGCTACTCATTGTGATAGCTGTATTTTAAGACCTAAAGCAGATGGAACTCACAGAGTTATACTGAATTTAAAAACTTTTAATCATTCAGTAGAATATAAACATTACAAAATGGAAAGTTTAACCTCTGCACTAAGATTGATAACACCTGATTGTCTAATGGGGTCTATAGATCTCCACAAGGCTTATCACACGGTAAATGTTGATGAACATTATAGAAAATATTTACGTTTTATTTGGACAGGTATTTTGTATCAACGTACTTATTACCCATGGGACTGACAAGTGCATCTAGAATTCTTACAAAGTTGTTAAAACCAGTTTATGTGCATTTACGTTGCAAAGGATTTTTGTCTGTAGCTTTTACAGACGATTCCTTACTTTTAAGAAATACGTTATTAGAATGTTCAGAGAATATAAATGAGACTTCTGAACTTTTTAAGAATTTAAGTTTTCTTATTAATGAAGAAAAATCAGTTTACAAACATCAATTTACTTTTTTAGACTTTGTTTTGAAAAGTAAAGATATGACTAAAACTTTACCTCCAGATAAAATTGAAAAGTTTAGAACGAAAGCGAATCTCATTCTGGTATTTGATAGTTACACCATTCGCCAAGTTTTGGAATTAATTGGTTTGTGTGTAGCGTATAGTGTTGCTATTACGTTTGGTATAATGTATACTAAACTTTTAGAATACGGGAAATCAAAGGCTCTTAAATTAGATAAAGGCAATTTATGACTTTATCGTCCGAGGATTTATCTGAGGTAAAATGGTGGCTTGATAATATTTATATCACAAATTAATCTTTCAGAAATAAATTTTCAGAAAAGATAGGGTGGGGTGCAGAACGTGAGGGTGTTGAGACCGGTGGGCAATTGTCTGCTGAAGAATTTTCTCACGTTAGCAATATTAATTTTCTGGAATTCCAAGCTATATATTTTAGGTTTAAAGAGTTTTAAAGATAAACTGGTAAATAAACACATTAAAATATGCGGTGATAATGCTTCAGCCGTGGCATATATTAAGAATATGGGAGGAACTCGGTCATTAATTTGTAATAGTGAAGCACGTGGCATTTAGATTTTTGCAAATCTGAATAATATTTGGCTGTTAGCAGTACATTAACCGGGTGTTGATAATGTCATTGCTGATTATCAAAGTCGTTTAGTAAGTAATGAAACTGAATGAATGTTAAACAAGTCTGTGCTTGATAAGATAAAAGAGAAATATTTTATCCCGGAAATTGATTTTCTATCTCGTGTAAATTGTCAAGTTGATAAATTTGTCAGTTGGCAAATTGACCCTTTGGCGTGGCAGGTTGATGCTTTTACAATTAATTAGAGCAATTTACAATTTTATACTTTTCCTCCTTTCAGTACAATAGACAAAGTGTGCAGAAAGATCTTGTGAGACAAAGCGGAAGGCATTTTGGTTGTTCCAGACTTGACAACTCAGAACTGGTATCCGTTTGTTTTGAGACTTTGCAAAAGCCCACCTCATGTAATCAAACCGGGAGTTCACGTATTGAAAATTCCTCACAATCCTCCTACATCCAGTTTACAAGAAACTTCGTCTTCTAGTTTGTCGTGTGTCAGGGCAAATTTTGAGAGACAAAATATTTCCGATAGAGCCGTTCTTATGAATTCATGGAGATTTTCAACATATAATCAATATAAAACGTATCTAAATCGTTGGTTAAACTATGCTTCTGAAAAGGGAATAATTTTTTGGAATCCTAATGTTTCCGATGTTGTTGATTTTCCCTCGTTTTTATTTGAAAGTGGTTGTGGTTATAGTGCCTTAAATACAGCACTTTCCGCTTTGTCTACCATAATATCTGTAAATAGTATACCTATAGGTCAGCAAACTTTAGTTTCACGTTTTATGGGAGGAGTTTTTTATCTGAAACCTTCATTGACTCGTTATAAAGAGACATTCGAAGTAAATATTATTATTGGATTTTTTAAATCTATGAATAGTTTAGAAACTATTTCTATAAAAGACTTGACTTTGAAGTTGTTGATGATATTGGCGTTAGCGTCAGGACAGAGATCAGAAACATTACATGCTTTAGATTTAGATTGTATGAGTTTAGATGAAAATTTAGCATCTTTTTTATTTCACTGGAAAATTGAAACAAACCAGGCCTAGTTATCTATTGAGACCGATAAGTTTTACTGAGTATTCAGATAGAGAATTATGTGTGGTAACTTTATTACATTTTTGCATTCATAGAACTTCCGAATTCCGCAGTGACAGTTCAAAACAACGGCAGTAGAATACCGAAGGATCAAAGCACATGATTACATAAATCAAAGTCCAGAGACAAGGCAAAATTAAGAACACCAGAAGACGGAAGACCAAAGACACTACATGCCAACAAAACACACATCCACTACATATACAACACAAAAACTAAAGCACTAACAGTGTGAACTCTCAAAAACAGAGTGACATCAGGTGCTCCAGAAGGGTAAGCATGTCCTGCTCTGTATACAGCACCCGTCACACTGTCAGTGGGTCAGTCCAGGTAAAATTATTTATTGGTTTAACATTATTCAAAATTATTTATTGGTTTTAAAAAACCTTACAAGCCAGTTACATCAAGTACTATTGCTCGTTGGATAAAAACAGTATTGAAGATGTCATGTATTGTCACTACTATATTCAAAGCTCATAGTGTTCGTTCAGCTTTGACTTCTGCGGCAAAGTCTAAAGTTGTACCCTTGAATGTTATCATGGCTGCAGCAAGTTGGACCAGAGAATCCACTTTTATTAAATTCTACATGCGCCAAACTCGGAATAACAAGACTGGTGGTGAATTCAGCCAAGCAGTATCAAGTAATTCTTCTAATTAAACAAGTAAGTAGCTTGTTTATTATGATTGTTAGCATGAGCATGACATGTTAGGATTTATGTTCTTTATTACTTGTTGTTTGTGGTCACGCTTTAAACCTCTCCTGTAGTCGTACAGTGTTACCTTACACCGAATTATAATTTAAAAATTAAATGAATACTTACCAAGTATGAAATTTGATTTGAATTATAAGAGGTGTAAGGTAACAGTTATACGACTAAAGACCCTCCTCTCCCTCCCTGTTTTTTATCTGAGTGACCACTACAAAAGTTTAAGACTGAGGCATTCTGGGATAAGTTGTTATCTCTCCTTTAGTCGTTCATAAATGTTACCTAACACCTCTTATAATCCAAATCAAATTTAATACTTGGTAAGTATTCATTTTTTTTTTATTTTCATAGACCTAAACAGTCTGATATTAATCACCGCCTCCGGCCTCGATCAATATTAATTTTTAGGTATATTAAAACTCATATCGACCTCTACAAAAGACCATAATTGTATAATATTTCATTTTCCCAGGTGTTTATATTTGTAAATACCGTTCATTTACCTCCAAAAGCTGATATGCTATTATCTTGTACAGCCATTGTGATCTTATCACGCCATTGAAAGGCTTAAAATAATTTCGTTAAGACAATGTAAGACATTACAGTAGGATTTCAAGATTATTGCTTTCAAAGACGATCAAGACCTGTTCAATATATCAAGATCAAACAATATAACTGCGTTTTTTAAAGGGCGATCAAGCTGTGTAAGTTTGACCCGATCAAACCAGTTCAAATCGAGATCTTGTTTGATCTGAACAATCTTAACTCGTCTTTATCTTTTATGATCGCAATTAATAATTAGATGTCATTCGATCTTAATCTAATTTAATAAGTCTTAATCGTCATCGAAATCAATAATCTTGACAACCAACTTAAATTCTAGCTGAAAGTGCTAGATTATATTTGAAAAAATAAAAGGCATTAATTTATCAACTATAACAACTGAGCATTTTAATGAAAACTATAAACAATCTTATTATCATAAAAATGTCATATTTCATCTCACTCGCAATATAGATTGTCGAAAAGACCATATGCAGAAACTGAAATGAGTGAGAACCGAACCGTCATTCTAAACAAACAATCGAAGGATAATGGCAAGATCGAAAAAACAAAGAAATAAAGACATAACTTGAGCACAGCACAAAAACGAAAATGAAGACGCAAACATATACAAAATAACTAAATACCTAAGTTACTTTGAATTTATTTTCTGCGTGTGTGCAATTCGACAACTTATGCCTCTTCAGTGCAGATAAAATCTAATAGTTTGGAAGACCATAAAATCAAATATGTTAAAAAGCTAATAGAGAATAAATACCCAATATGATCAAAATGTAAAGCCAAAATCAGCTAGGGACAGAACTTTGCATGAGGGAGATACTCCTTATTTTCAAACAAAATTTACAAAAATTTAGATCTTGCAAGGTTCGCAATAAAATTGGCTTTCGGGTCAGCACCAAAGTTCTGACTACTGGGCTGATGAATACCCTCGGGGACTAAATGAACAACACGGACCTAATAAAAAAAACATGGGTGAGATCAGGTGCACATGTAGAGTAGGCATATCCCGCTTCTCAAAAGACACCAGCTGTGTTGAACATGTCAACTCCGGTGGAGGAAAAAAACTTCAGCGGCATATCTTACAGTAAAATTACTAAATTTTACAGCATTTTTGGTATTTTTGTACTCATATATTTGTATATTGAACAACATATTTGCATCATATTTCGTTTTAATATCAAAAAATAACTGCATATTGATTTTTCTGCCATTTTCTTTTAATAAGCGTTTTCTGTAAAAAGCATAAAGATCAGGATTAAAGTTATTTACGTAACGTTCTTAACACTGTACATAGTGAGTTTTGCATCTGATGAAGACGGCTGTGTTGTCGAAATACTTATAAATATTATTCTTCATTACAAAATTCAATTATTAATAAATACACTTTTATAACAAATTTCATTTACTCTTAACAAGGCAATATCTTACATTTTTGTAAGCATATTCTTCACTTGATTGTGCTAGATCATAACAATCTCTGGACAATTTTCTATCAAGTTTCAGAAAAGGGCAATTAATTCATAGGAACATTGTGGAATTAAATCAATTTAAATTAAAGTTAAATGTGATTGAATTTGATTTATGAAAAAAAAATATTCAAAATCACTTGTAATACCAATAAAAGGATATGAAGTAAATGCACATGAGACAAAGACTCTCTTCAAGACGTATCGGAACCAAGCAAAAGAACAAAGCTTTCATTGTATGTAGTAAATGTACGCAGGACAAAATTCCTAGTAAAACGTGGTAAAATTAAGCCAATGGAACAACGCTTTTATTGTTGTTCTTCATGTTGAAGTCACCACGAGGCCTTCAATAAAGAGCAAACACTTCTTCCTCAAAGTAACTACCAGACGGCAGCTAGCACCGGTTTGAGCGGATTTCACTTGCGAAATGATGAAATGATGAACAGCGCTACATCCATGTCTTGACTTTTGGAAATACTGGCTTACGTTAAAGAAAGGAGTACAGATATATTCGGATTTATAATTTATTAGCAAAGTTCGTACCCAAGATACAAATTGTGCCTGAACCTTTTGTCAAACTACTGAAAGGCGATGTGGATTTCCTATGGACACCTGAACAAGTCAATAATTCAAAAATTGAAACTTACCCAAGTTAAGCCTTTTATGTCTAGGAAAACCCGTAACTTTAAGTTCCGATCCTTCACAGTCACGACTTTGTGCAATATTATTAAAAGCAAGCAAACTCTAGCATATCCGCCAAGGTCGTTGACAGATGCAGACAAAAGAATTAGAATAATTTGCTAATTTATTTGGATGAGAAGGACTCAGTGATTATAGAAATGCTAAAAATACTGTATTTCAGGTGAATCTGACGACAAAGCGTAAGAAATGATCGTGAGAAAATCTCTAGGGTGAACTCAGCCAAGACTTCAAAGAATATTACTTAGATTACAACGATTTGACTTCTCATTAATTTACAATGCTGGAAAAGATTCAATACTACCGGATATGATATAAGGAGAAACAATTAAAACGGATGAAACTAACAAATTGGATATTGACAAAAAACGTTTCTTCGATGAGGTGGTTTCAAGTCTCCAATGCCAAATGGAAATGTACAAAAGAGCAAAATTGAAACAAAAATAGATGAATCATTACAGATGTTGATCAAATTGATAGTAATGATAAATTGACGATGAGCGATTAAAAGAGAGAATTCAAAACAAGCTACGGAATATTCGAATGTTTTGTCCTTTCGGAAGTTGATCGAATTATATTTTAAAGGAGGAAAATTTTTAAGTCCGACACAAATGCTTGAGGTACATGAAGGACACTTGAGAATCTAAAAAAAAAACAATACAAAATGGCAAGAGTATTCATGCATTGGTCAGGGACTACAGTGATACTTTAGAAAAATAGCAACAAGTACAAATCGTTGAGAATCGGTTACTACAAGAACAACATTATAAACAACACAAGAGAAATATTGTGTAAACAAACGAATCTTATAAAAAAATTATATGGAAAGGTATATAATCATTTTGACAAAGATTCGGAACGAAATTGTTAAATAAACAATCGAGGCAAATCATACAAAATTCAAAATATGTCACCAGAAAATAAAAGACCAGTTAATAAATATTGATTAAATCTGAAAAAGGGGGATAACCAGAAACATCTTCAATGGCTTAGAATTACAATAACATTCTACAATCTGCTAGGGAACTACACAGGAAAATAAAAAAAAATACAAATGATAAACGTAAACAACTTTAAGAACTCAGGACAGCCGGACTTGGTACCAGCACTAGCAAGAGCAAGCAGTGGTAGGGTTAAACCAATTCAAGGGTACCCAAACCTCTCCTTTATCTGTCTAATTTTCTTTTTGTATAATAAATATACTAATAAAACCCAATGAAGGTAGACTACTGACTCCATTACCACAATCACTGAAGGAGAGAAAAAAGACAAAACGTAATTTTGGAAAATGGGTCAAGGGGTACTCGCCACTAATCTACATCCTACCTTAAGGAGCTTAGTGAGCTGGTAGAATACTTTCGCATTACGAAGAAAAATCAAACTTAAAACTTCCCCGAAGGATTTGGTCAAGGATCCTCATTAATTTCAGTAGACATCGGCAGTATTAGTGAGAGGCCAGTATGTTTGTAAAATGTTCATGTCACTGGATCTCAAGGCTAATTTAACGGATGCAAGCAGAATATCTTGTCGATCTCACCTATTATGTTAAGAATCTAAATTACTTCCCAGCTCTTCTTGACTTATAATTAGTTTCTGGCTTTTAGTGATCGATACAGCGACTTCCTTGATAGAGCCCAGTTGCTTACAAATAGACTACTTAAGCAAGGGTACGTTACCAAAAACTTTAAGTTATCACTACAGAAGTTTTACGGCCGACATCACGATCTTGTCGATCGTTACGGGATATCTGTTTCCCAGATGACAACAGATCTTTCCCTCTACAACTAAAGTTTGTTTTTACTCTATCGGATTTGACTTTACTACCGGAGTTGACATGTTCAACACGGCGGGTGTCTTATAAAAAGCAGGAGATGCTTACTCTACCGGTTACCCTGATCTCACCGATGGTTTTTATTGGGTCCGTGTTGTTCATCTGTATGTGTGTCTTCATGTTTCTTTTTTGTCCTTCTTTCTAAGTGTTTCCGATGTTGCCTTTGTCCATGATTTGTTCGTTCTTTGACTCACGTTTCGATTCTCACTTACATTAACATCATTTTCGTAAAAACAAGGATTAGAAATGCCCGTAGTAATTAGCTGTTTCCGAGTAACGCCAAATTAAGATATTCATGTTCATATCTATTATTAAACTTCTTAAATGTATTCAACAACTTATGAAATCTGAAATCGGTAATTCTATGATCTGCAACTATAAAAAGGGACACAAGGGCCATAAAAGCTACGGTTCTGCAGCTAATCTGACTAGTGCTTAAAGGATTTGAGAATAACTTTTGCTTTGATGTATTGATAAAAAAAATAACTATATGCAAAAAAAATAGTAGCATGTTGTCATATTTTTTTTATTTATGCTATCCCTTTGTATTTCTCTCTCTCTCAATTCTGAAGACTCCAAAAATTGTAGTATTAACAAAAGAAAACAATATTATACGGTATTGACTGATTATCTAATAAAACATTTTATTAATAAGCGTACCACCTGACTATAAAATGATATTAACAAATAGGAAATATTTAATCAATATCATAATGATTGCGTTTATTACAATAAGCAATTACAACATTTATAAGTAATTGTGAACACTAAATGGCAAAATAACATGGAAATGAACATCTGAAATTGAATCAAGCACATATATTGTAACCGTTAAATTACTTTTTGATGAATTTGTGTGCAAATTGTGTTTATTTGTTTATTGGTTGTTAATAAAACTGTATATATGTTTTTTTTTAAACATTCCTTAGTCAGGAAGGGATGGCAGAATTGAGATATATTGGCATGATGGCATAGAGCAGTACGGTCAGAGAGTGTGTTAATTCCATTTGCAGCTATAATGGCGGAAAAGTATGAACTTACAGTGACTGGATATATTTCAGTAGCTCTTTCTTCAATAAGTGTACTCATATGCTTATTGGTGACTTTGTTATCCTTTCGAAAGAATGGGGGCGACTTTTTTAATTGGAAGATAGTTCAAAGATTTGTTGTGATTGGCTCGTTCTGCGATTTAATGTTTTATGTTTCACAACTAACCTTTGGTATTCAAGTAAAAATAACTGAAGAAGTACCTGCTCAAACTGCATGTTCATTGTATGCATTTTTCTTACTCTTGTTTCCCTTTGCGCAATGTCGTCTTGCTATCGTTATATCTGTTATGGCATTCGTGCTCATCAAGACAAAGAAGCAAATCAGTTTTGGAACATATGACTGGAGACTGTTTTTGATCATGTTTGCAGATCCCTGTATTTTACTGACCATGGCGGCGGCTTTACAAGGGATGGAATTCAATGGTGTCTAGTAAGTTTATTTGTTTGAAATGTTATTCTCATCCATCATGTATTGGTCATCATGAAATTTATGCACCAAAATTTCACAAAATCAATTTTGATTTTTTAAAGACATGAAGTCACTTTACGGAATATATATGTAGATTTCTATTTTAGATTATTTATTTATTTATTTATTTATTTATTTGAAACTAAGGAATATCTTCCTCGTGCATAGCTCTGTCCTTAGCTAAATTTTGTTTTTTTTTCTATTTAGATCACTTTGGTAATTTGTTCTTTATCAGGTTTTACAAATTTTTCGGTTAATGGACTTCCAAATGTTTTGGTTTTATCTGCACTGATGAGACATAAGTTGTCGAAATGCGCATATGCAGAATATAAATTAACAGTAACTTCGATATTTTGTTATTTATTTTATTTATTCATTTATTTATTTATTTGTTAAAACTGAGTCTTCATTTATCACCTTTTTTAATTGAAAAACGACAATAGAAAAAGATGTAATGGCCGCTTTATTGTTTTGGCGTAAAAATTCCCACAAAAACATTAATTGCAGCTCATTTTGACTATGGTTTAAAGGATTTTCTCGGTAGTGTCTCCTTGCCAGATTTAAAAAAATCATTCCCTTATAATAAATGTAACACAAAATATTTAAACGATATATATATATATATAATTTTGTGAAGTATTCAAGGTATCAAAATTAAAATATTGCAGAGCCATATAGAAAGTAAGAAAAAATAATAATAAAATAAAAGTATGAAATATTTTTAGTTTAAAATTTTGTCCGTTTCAACCACTTGATATTTTGTTATTGTTTATGTAGATTTTGGACATAATAATTGCTAGGGATTTGGTATCGCTTACACATAGAAAAATATCACTTATTTTTTGATAGAATACTTTAATATAAGAAAGATAACAGGAAACACCTACAATGGGTGTAAACCACAATGAATGTTGTGGAAAAAATGTCTGAATACTTTGTATAATGTCAATAAAGATTTCACCTGAAAATCGCGTTCATTACCATATTTTATCCACAAGAGACAGTTAAATTTTGAAATTTATGTGCGTGGTCATGCTCTTAAAATTTTAGAATTTATCCATCGAAAGTTGGATGAAATATGGTAAAAGTCGGGATAGAATTATGCAATCTTTTCATTAATGATAAATGATAAACATCGAGAATTGTGTTCAAGATAAATTTGGCGGGAAATAACACGAGAGTTTATTTAACAAATGTTGAATATTGAAATTTATAAAACCGCTTAAAAACAGTTTAAATTCACCTATCATTAGACACGCTTTCTAATGTATTTTTGTTAGAATTTTGTGAAGGAAAATCGTACTGTCTTAACTGCAAAACAGGTGTTTGACAGAGAAAACATGATCAGCTTTATGCATGGCACCCACCCATCGAGTGTCGAGAGATTTATTTGGTAACTGATGATAGTTATATAAAATCCATACTACTTGTAGTTATCTACAAAAGTCAAGTTAGAAAATCGTCTGTGTAAATAAAAAGTATTCGGACAATAAAAAAGGACAAATTGGTAGCGAAAACATTACCAAAAGAAAACAATAAAGATCAAAATGCTGATAAGCATGAGATACATTTATATTTAAAGTGATCTTATCATCTAAGGATTCAGTCAAAGATCTGTTTTGTCGTTTTGCTGAGGGTAAAATCTTATAAAACAGTAATTTTTTTACTATTAATTTGTAATAATTGATGCAAATGGAGATTTTCATATTAGAATATCGATCTCAAGAAGGATTTTTCCCGGATTTTTTCCATTTCCTGTACATTACAAAGATATTGAGCAAAACTCTGAAATATAAAACGGAGATAAATTCGAAAAAAAGTCAAAATATGTCACCAGAAATGAAAGATCATTTTAAAGAAACCTGTGCGATTCATGAAAGAATAATGTTTTAATCTGTGTAGTTCTTACATATTATAATGAAGCATTTTGTACAGATGTACATGTATGTAATACATAAAAGTCTATCCTGACAGAAAAATTGTATGGTTTATTAGTTTTTTTATCTTTATATCCGATCATTATTTTTTTTGTCATTTGTTCTCCATCTTATGTTTTAAAGATATGTTTTAAGTTCTTCCGAATATTTCAATTTGATGTACATTGAAGAAACATAAGTTTGGGAAATGGTTATATGCAGAAACTAAATATACAGAAACGTCGGTATTGTTTTAAATTTTTAAAACAGAGCTGATGTCTCCGAGGTTATTCACTGCCCCAAGAGTCTGTCTTTCAATATGTTATTTGATATAGAAATTTGCAATATCAAAATCTTAGAACATTTTGCTGAATACTCAGGCATATCTCCCGCTTGCGTAGCTTAGTCTTCAGCTTATTTTGGGTTTTCATTAAAATCTTTTTTGCTATTAGTAGGGTAGCAATTAATGAAAAAGACGCTTAGTTTTCGACTTTAATGCACCCACCTGACATGCAGGTAATTTTTGTTTTAAATAAAAGTCAAATGATTATATTATCAGTTTTTAGCGGTCGTAAAGAAATCGTGTGGTACGTTTTTCTGTAATTTTACATTCATTATAAAGTTTTGGTGAAAACTGGTATGTACGGTACTGCGGGGGAATCGATTAGAACTCGTGTAAATGAACTTTTATGTGAGTTGATCTATATTTTATTTATAAAGTTAAAGCTATACAACATAATGACTATAAAGTGTTTAAAATACATTGTATTTTATCTAAGAAAAAATGTTTTTAGAAGTTTTCAGCTCATTTTAAGAGCACGGACTCTTTTGTTTTACTTTTTTGCGAGAGCATTACTTATTATATGAATTTTGTTTTTGTGTTATATAATATGAACAATACGCATCAATTTCCAAAGAAAAAGCAACACTTAAAAGCATTTTAATTGGTAAATTATTGTTTTTTTCTGAAACTATTGAACATGCCGGAATTAATCACGTATCCCTTACCAATAGGAAAAAGAAGGGAAACGGGGAATGCGTCAAACAGACAACGACCCAAAGGTGAGTAATAGCAACTCAAAGCCACCATAAGATCTTCAATGAACGGTGAGGAAACCCCACACCAAACGGCAGGTCGGAGTTGGCCCCTAATTAAAGAGTAATCAAGTTCAGCGAAATAAACATCATCCTAGACTCCCATAGACATAAAGTGAACTAACTAGAAAACAGACAAGACACACAAAGGCTTAATAAATTTCCTGACTTAGGACAGGCGCAAACCTGCTGCGGCGGGGTTAAACTAGTTTTTTGGATCCAAACCTTCCCCTATAGCCAATGTGATAAATAAAAAAAACAATCGTAACGACAGTAAAATTCAGTTGGCAACAGGACTGAGTCAATTGTGATGAAACTGAAAGAACTAAATATACGGACATAAACATGAAATCACAAGAGACTACTAGCAGTTAACTGACATGCCAGCTCCAGACCCATTACCAACTGACAAATTAAGTTATGTACCCTCAGTATACAGCTTCCATCAAATATTCATTTGTACATTTACCTGTAAATATACATCTTTTACCTAATCTGATAATATTATTTCGTGCATTTATAAAGAGATTTGCGCTTTTCTAAAAATGCACTCCTTATAAAGTATCGAATGGTGCTTATGAAAATATTTTTCGATGGAAATAAGCTTTGTATATTATTTGTTATGTATTGATCACAAGGTATATCTGAACAACCCATTCCTGTTAAAATAACAGTCCTATCTTCAAAAGGGAAAGACCCTCTATCAAACGATAATGTTGTATTATATGCCAGAATTCCGCGTCAGAACAACTGTGTAATTCAACCTTCAATTATTTTACAAGTAAAAGCACTTTAGTTGCCTCTTTTTTCTTCTGATAATTCAGACAATACCCTGTCTGTGAATAGCCAAGTCCTGATAAGTCCAAATCATCAAGAATAGATTGGTCTGCTTGTGTCTTTTGTAAATTTAGGGCTTACAAATGTGACCAAAAATACACAGAATAACGTCCATAGAAGTACAAATAACCCCTAAAAGTAGCACAACTAACTTCTGATAGCAACATGCATTGCAATAAATAGTAAAGATTTTGCATGCACAAAGCGTATTTAATATTGTGCTGTTTGTTTGACGAACTATTTATTGAAACATATAAAGGATGACAATGATGAAGTTTTAGCGTCTGAACACCATGAACACAATGATTCGCTTCAGACTCTTTCACGTTTGATTTATTTATAGATGATTTGTTCATTCACAAGTAAAGTGTTCACATTAGCACAGTTACTTGAAAAAAAATCTAAATATCTCCCAGCTACTTGAAAAAATAGCCACATAACATATACCGACTTCAACAAAAATGGAAAAAACCTCTGTGATATTAAGTTATAGCAAGGTGATGGCATGTCAAACCATGACATGAAAAAAATGGATGTAGCATTGCTCGACATCTAGCAATGAATTCCGCTCAAACCGGTGCTAGGGGCCGTCTTGAACTTACTGTGAGGCCCGACTGTGAGGTATACGTAATTCTCATTGTTGAAGGCCCCGTGGTAACTTCAGGATGAAGAACAAAATAAAAACGTTGTTCCATTGCTTGGTTTTACCATGTATTTGTAGAGATTTTTTTCTCATGCGCATTAACTCCATATCCCTTCATCGATTATTTTACTTTTAGGAGGTTTCGTATTCAATCATGTTAAACGCGAATATTCTGCATGCACTTTCGTTATTTTACGTCATGTACATTATTGAAACAGTTATATGAGAAACTGAATATCTTATTCCTGGTCAAATATCAAATTTATCTCATTCCGTATCAAATATACCTCAATCTCTGACAGTGTTTTTTGTACTGGCTTCTTGACAATTTCACTTTTCAGTCTGCAATAGCTACTACTTCTGTCCCTTGAAATGCTCCGTAATTTTTTATCAATAGCAGAATGTACTGTTTCTGTTAATACTTATTTAACCGTTTCATTCGGGACTTGCTTTACAAATCTACCATATCTTTGATTCGAAAAACTTGATTCAGATACTGCACAATCATGGTCTTTGTGCCTCTTACTATGAATAAGACGATATCTTATAAGTGTAGCTGCTTGTAAAACAGAAACAAAGATCGCACAATGGTCATATCTACCTCATGTCATGCCAAGGGGATCTTAACACACAATTATGTGTCAAACTGAAAACACCCAAAGGGGCTTGCCTGCTTCAAATACCACCGAGTAAACCGTAATTTCAACAACATGCCCTCAATCTTCACTGGCATAGGGAATTGTAACCCTTGGCTAGCGAAGGTGCATGCTCTCATGTCTAGCTTAAAATCAAAAGTTTGAATAACATCCAATCTAGCTTAACCCCCTTAAGCTTCGCCCTTGGATTTCGGTTATCGAAAAGGTAGCAACGGTCTTGAACAAGTTCTTTGTACTGGAATGATGTCATCAGACTTTTTACAGGTGTAAAGGTACATCTGTTTGCAGTCGTTGCTTGATTTGCATCGACTTGCGTCCTTGCTAGGAAAATCACGAAAATTTGTTCTAGCAACAAGAGTCATCTGATAATGATAAGTATAGATGTTAATATATAAGTTTACATTTAGCACGGTTATATTGTATATTATACGTTATAACGTTATGAATAAAGCTTGACAACAGCTTAAACGCGTAGACATGATAGGATATCTTTGCTCAACGTTGTGAATATACCCCCCCCCCATTTATTTCCAAAAAAAAAAATAAACCAATAAACAAGTAAAAGAAAAACATGTTGTCCGACCTTTGCTTGGTTGATAGACGTAGTCCACTACCAGGAAACCTAATTTTCTGTATTTTTGTCTATCCGTTTAGCATTTTTATTATTTCTGTAGAATATCTCCATCTTTCATCTTATTATCTAGTTCGATACATGTCATTTCTTTATTTGATTTCTCTCCCAAACCTTTCACATTGTATAAAATACCCGTTTGCTCACAAAATATGCAAGGAAATGACGTCATCACCCACTGACTAAAATTTTTATCATTTTAACTTTGGCTCACACTTTCCTGTTATGAAGTTAAACATTTTTGTCACATTTTACTTCCGAATGTTTTCCCAAAAAGGCGATTTATGCCCAAAAGAAGTAAAAACTAAAAAAATGAAATTTGACCTTTGAACCCAGTTTTTGAGAGAATGTACCACATTTCGCTTTTACGACCGGTATAATCTTATAGTATAGGTTATTAGCTTTCTTTTGATATGCAATTTACCTGCATGTCACATGGGTGCATTAAAATCCAAAATTAGTCGATAAATTTACCCGACTATATTTGTTCTCTCAGATTTCACAAATCGTTGGTTTATGGGCTGCCAAATGTTTTTGATTCGATCTGCACTGAAGATAAATATGTTGTCGAAATGTGCAGAAACTAAATAAACAGAAACGTCAGTATTGTTGTATTTCTTAACACAGGTCCGATGTCACGTCGATATTTTGTTATTTGTTAATAGTCTAAAGGTATTTTGTGACACTCTAGAGTCAGAAGAAGGAGGCTTGTGATGTTACTTACACATAAGATTGCGCCTTATTATGATTGATATGGGATTTTAAGTGTGCTTATGCACAACTTAATTCAACATTAACAGTTACCTATACCGCTTATCTGAAGCAGGGGGATGTGATGATAATTATACATATTCAGATTGCGCCTTAATATGATTGATAGAATTTTTTAAGAGTAATTATTAAATATAAGTTATCTCTGCTTTTTTTTCATTGTAGTATACGGTTTTTTAGTTGAATGTATTTGTAGATGAACATATAAAATGAGTATAGCGAAAAAGTAATAATTGCTTTGACCCTTAGGGGTGTAATTTTGCAATAAAGAATTATTATTATTATAATAATCTCAGCTGTGGTTATGGTCGTAAGAAAGATTCATAGATGTAGCTTTCGAATGAAACTCACATATGCTATGGCCCGTTTTGAACTAAGTATAGGGTTGTAGCATTGTTCTTTGTCAAAGGCCTCAATTTCACTTCAAGACTCAACAATGTAAATGTGCTCCATGGCTTGACTTCACCATGTGCTTATAGGTATTCATATGCATTTTTAATTCAGTTATTTGTTAATGAAAAACCATGTTACAATAAGGTTCATTTTTTTTCATAAAAGTACTTATGCACACAAAACACAAAAGCAAATTCCTATATCGGGCAAAATGTAAGCATGATATTTTATATAATTATTGAAAATGAATCGATCTCCCATCCAATTGCCCCGATCATAGCAAAATTGGTTATTTATTGGCAGACTTTTTTTGATAATGTGAAAACCTCAAATCAATCCACGCAAAACCAGTCGTCGGACATTTTGTATCCATGTCTCTTATCATTATGTTTGTTCGATTTCACATATTTTCCAGTTATTTTCTCGTTTTGGCCGTGTCTTTGGACTTCGATTTTTGTAAATTCCTTCAGTATGCTACTGCCTTTGTTTCCCAAGTATCAATTTTAAATACGATATATATTATAGATAAAATAAACCTAATAAAAATAAAGAAATAAAGAAAAAAAGAACAAACAAAATGAAAAAAACTATTTTTATTTGCTTCTGTAGGTTTTTCTTTTTGTTAACATCATGTCATTTAGTTTTCTCTAGTATAAAGCTATCGGCTCTAGTGAATACACTTTGTTGGTTGATTCCAAATATAAAACTTCCAGGCAAAATACAGACACTTTAATCTAAATGTTACTTTTTAATCACTTTGAAATTTTTTGTGTGTCTCTCTTCTGTGCTATGTATTGATTAATAGTTTAATGATACATTACACTCTCTTTTTTCAGTTGCGGACTCAAGGAGGGAGAAGGTGTACTGTGGAATTTGCTCATGATATTTGTACCACTGGCCCTAGTCCTCACTGGTATGATAGTTATGTACACTCTGACCTGGTATCAGATTTATAAGGAAGGGAAACGCATTGCAGAAACATTTGGGGAACAAGGCGTTACATCAAGAGCACTTTTGACAGTTACAAAGAACCTATCATTCTTCGTTATCGTGTTTGTCCTACGGTTCTCTTTCCCGGCTGTCCATGGTATATGGGTGTACATCACCGATCCTCCTGTGATTTTACCACAGATTCTTAGCTTTGCGACATGTGCTGGCGGACTTTTCAACGGAATAATTTATCTCACAGCTCGCCGTGACCGTTTATAATTAATCATCATATATAACTGTGACATCTTTACGATGAATGGTAAAGGCAAGAACAGTTATGTAAACGTTTTTCTGAAAAAAAAAACAAAACAAAATCTTAATAAATAGACAAAGGAGCAGAAATGAAAATACATACAAGAACTTTTGCACAATATCATGTTCTTCTTTCATAATTGATGATGTTGTTATACAAAATCTATTTAGAAGTATTTCAATTGAAATTTCATATGTAAGAAGGCTTAATATTATCACGGGGGGTCACTTTAGGTGGAATTGGGTACAGGCCTGCCGCTGGCATTTTGAAAATACCCCCTTTCATATAGTTCCCCAAACAAAAAATTGACCCATTCATATAGTAAATTTAAAAAATAAGCAACCCAACTGTATAGTAAAAATGTGTAATTGGAGTCAGAAAACCATTAATTTCACAGCAGGAATGTCCTTAAGCATCAAATAATCATAATAATGATAAATACTTGATTAATTACAGCAACCAGTAGAGATTTTGGCCATTTGGGGCTAATTTACGACCCATTTATATATATGATGTCAATAATTACTACCCATTCATAGTTGACAACTGCAAAAAAAAACGGGCCCATTCCAGCGGCACGTCTGTATATACCTCTATATAGGAAGTGCCCCCCCTCCGTGGATATCATAGTCAACGGAAATTATGTCCTTAGCTAGCTGTCAGTAACTTCGAGCATTTGTCCGGACAGTACCTGTGTGTATTGTCTTTATGTTTTATGTCCTTCATTGTAAGGGTACTCGTCTAGATAAGTTTGACTTTTTTCTAGTTTGATTTTTACTGTGAGTCTTTTTGTGTATTTATTTTTAGCCATTCACCACACATAGGGGGGGGGGGGGTTGGATCCAAGAAAACGAGTTTAACCCCACCGCAATTTTTGCGCCTGTCCCAAGTCAGGAATATGTTGGTCATTGGCTTGTCCTTGTCTTTTTATAAAATTTTAGTTTCTTGATATTTGGGTTATTGGATGTGGTTTGTTTCCATTGATTTATTCACTCTTTTACCTTTTCGGGGCCATTTAGGGCTTACTATATGAAGTGAGGTTCCTCACTATGTTGAAGACCATATGGTGACCCCTAGATGTTTTGTTTTGGGTCGTTTTGACCTGGGTATTGGATGTTGTCTCCTTGACAGTTACCCCATTTCCTTTCTTTTTCATATTTTGAATAATTTTGCGATACTTTGAAACACTATTTGTTCCTGGAGATCCATTTGTTCCAGTAAAACCATGAATTTAGGAACACAACACAAATTTTTACCAACAGCGACTTAAATTCAAAAACGAACAATCTGATCTTGTCAAGCACGGAATATATAATTAAACAGGCACAATAAGGTGGTCATCAAACGTATTTTACTTTCATTTAATATGTACATAAAATTCGTATAGAAAAGCTACAAAAAACAGGATAACAGCAAATACCTACAATGTAATAAAATTATATTTGCTTCCTCAGATAGCATAGTGTTTTTAAACACATGTATAAGTACAATCTCTGTTTGGGTTTCTGAGTCCTTAATATTTTTAGCAAGCACTATTAAATTTAAGTTAGTTAGGGACCTTTGATATCAGCTTGAAAGGTTAACGCCTTTATTCTCCCTTATTTTTTTTACAATTAACAGTTTGTTGTGTAAAACAAGTTGTATTAACTGGGATTAATATAAATAAATTTCAAAAGTTGAAAAACGACGCCTTTTTCATTACGAAACCTATTTCAGGATGCCGGTAATTGATTTTCTGGAAAATATTATGTCTAAAAATTTGTTATTCCACGAAAACAGCCTTACACGTTTACATCTTATCTATGTTTGAAAACACAATACAAGTATAAGCTTTTCAAAAAAGCTTGCCGCTTTCAGCTTCTAATTATTTTCCTTTAATAAAACATGGTCTATTATTATGTGGATTGATTGATTAATTGATGTTGGGTTAACGTCACCATCAGCAGTATTTCAGCTATTTCCTGACGGTCAGTTTTAGTGGCAGAGGAAGACGGAGTGCCCGGAGAGAACCGCCTACCTTTGGCAGGTAACTGACATACCTTATCACTTACGATTGTAATATTATTTTGTGGAGGAGTTCCCAATATACATATATTTTTGAAGGGTAAATATTTCTTTTTTATTTTATCTTTTTTATTCTTCTAATTTATATAACAATTTACTGTTATTTTGCACCTTAGTGTCACAGGCTTAATCACCAAGGATCCCCGAAGGGTAAATATTACAGAAAGTGGTTAAGATGTATGCTTTGAAATAGTATCTCCCTTGTTGCAAATGTCATAATGAAATTGTAAACCCAAAACTGTCACTATTGATAAATTCTAGACACTTGTTTCAAACATATATAGCGCGAGAACTGATTTATGTGTTTTAAAATAAAAACTGCGAAAAGTTTGATATTAACATTTTCATACTTTCTACTTTGTCAAGATAGCTAATTGCTTAACGATTAGTATTACAATGCGTCTGATAAAAGTATTCATATAAATCTTTTATCTAAAATGTGTGCAAGTAGTGTTATATATATTAATTATTTACAAAACAATTTTTAGTTCATTTGTCCAAAAACGAGAATAAACAAAGTGATCAAACTGATGCACTCAACTCTATCAACAGTGTCCCATTTTCACTACTAAATATAATGCGTGTTTTGCCTGTGAAACTCGCCCTTTCTTCAGCTTAAGATAAATGAAATATAGCACATTCCGTGCTCTTTTAAATGCATGCATCTTTTTTTGAATAGTTTACTTGTGAGTAATCTGTTAAGACTGAAGATCATCAATACATCAGAAGCACATTAATAAATTACCATAATTGTAATTTTTTTTTATTTTATTTGTTTTTTTTTATAGTCAGATTTTTACAAAGTTCCCTGAAACACCACATGACAAGGATATCTTGGGTCTAATATAAACATGCACAGATAGAAAAAGTGTGACTATATTATTTTTCAAATACATGTAATAAATAACATTTCTCATACAGGTTAATACTGAGGGTACATAACTTAATTTGTCAGTTGGTAATGGGTCTGGAGCTGGCATGTCAGATAACTGCTAGTAGTCTTTTGTGATTTCATGTTTATGTCCGTATATTTAGTTTTTTCAGTTTAATTTTTCACAATTGACTCCGTCCTGTTGCTAGCTGAATTTTACTGTTGTTACTATTGTATTTTTATTTATCACATTGGCTATAGGGGAAGGTTCGGGCCCAATAAAACTAGTTCAACCCCGCTGCAGCAGGTTTGCGCCTGTCCTAAGTCAGGAAATTTATAAAGCCTTTGTGTGTCTTGTCTGTTTTCTAGTTAGTTTACTTTATGTCTATAGGAGTCTAAGATGATCTTTATTTCGCTGAACTTGATTACTCTTTATTAAGGGGCCGACTCCGACCTGCCGTTGGGTGTGGGTCCTCACCGTTTATTGAAGATCTTATGGTGGCTTTGAGTTGTTATTACTCCCCTCTGGGTCGTTGTCTCTTTGACACATTCCCCGTTTTCCTTCTTTTTTCTAATACCTCACTTTGTCTCACTCCCTATTCATTTATCTCTCTTCTCTCTTTCAAACAGAAGAAAAAAATCTACACTTTTGGTGCAAATCATAATTAATTATAAAATGCCATACAATATTGAAATGTATCAATTTAAACTATTTTCTACTAATGAATATTTATGGAAAAAAATTCTATTCGGGGCATCCATTTTAATCACACGTAATTTGGTAATTACATTTTACAGCAACACTTTCTTCTATATGATACAAATAGTTCAGTTTGGATGTAAGCTCAATAACATTAGGAATTTTCTCTTTTAATATGCAATGATAGATAATTTTTTTTATAACTACAATTTAAAAAATTTAAAAAAGAGCTCTCGGAGGTGAAATCTAAAATAATGTTTGTTTTTTTTTTTTTTTTATCATTATTTTTTTATTTAATTCAAAGTCAGAAAAGAAATTCTTTAAATGTTGAGAAACAACACCCCAAAAATAAATAACCACTCTACAATAAAAAAAACAAATGTTCAATAGATTCCTCCTTTGTTTAACAAAAAGTAATTATTTGGTAGCCTTTAAATGTATTTTATACATTTATTGGAAGAATTCTGTGTAATATTTTGTATTGAAATACTTTTAGATATGTGTGCTCCCTGATTCTTTTCAAAAGCACAAAAATATTTTGTCTAATCGGGAATATCACATTCAAGATTTTCTTCCCATTTTATTTTTTTTTCTGTTAAAGCATAGAAAATTTTTGTCCCGTAAATCTTGATACACAAACTTTGCTCTCATTACAAACATTAAAGATGTAAGAAAAGAGTCTTTAGTCTCAAAGTTTACTAAAATTAAAATTGCTAATATTTAGTCTTAGCTACTCTTTTATTGATCCATAATTATAATTAGTTACCATGTCGGAATTACGGATCGGGTTTTGGTTTTTATTGTTAATAATATCGCAAACACAACCATCATACAAGCAAAAGCACCGTTTACGAATAAACCCGGAACTTAACGGTCCAATAAAAAGTTTGACCGAAGTTCAAGAAGCTTTTCGGGAGAAACGGCAATTAAATAACTATCTAAAGAACGAAAAAAAAACTTTAGGTGCACGTGTGTCAACAATTTTAGTCAGACTTTTTTTTTATCTCGGGTCCATTTAATATTTTCCAAAATGAATGATCGTTGTCGCCAAGTTTTCTTGTAATCATTTTTGTAGTCTGTGAGTAAAGTATTTTTGTTAGAGAAGACGTTTAAGGATGGACAATCCTTAAGTTTATTATATCAAAGATTTATAATTAGTATTTTCATTTATAAGAATATGGATCATACATCATTTTAAGCAAAAAATATTGATAGGTCAATGTGGCCGTTTTTGAAATTAAACGCCTGAAATTTTGGCGGCAAACCGAACTTCTCTGGACTTTTCATTCACTTTGCACTAAGGTAATCAACCTTTGTATTGCGAAGAAAGCATATCAAGAATTTCATCAAATTTTGTTGGAAGTCTATTGAGGATGTATACTATCATATTTTGAAAAGAAAAGTGGAGGTCAGTATACAAATTTTCTGATGCATCATAATAGATAAAGTAAGAGAATTCCGAAAGTCAGGGACATTTTCAAAAACATGAGGAGTGACCATCCTTAAGAAGAGTATACAATCGTTTTGTACTTACAGAACTACTATAATTATAGCATTGCAAAATGTAAAAAGCAGTCCTTCATCCAAAATCATTGTTATATTTTGTATAATTCTTTCTTGAATCTAGCAAATTCAAAAACCTCCTGATCGATGTGTTTTCGAAACAATAACTAACAATGTTTATATATTTATTCTCAGTTGGTGATTGGTCATTCATGTAAATGTTTAGTGTCAATTTCTATAAACAGTACGACAAGATGTTGATGAAACTAACCTGGCAAAATCGGTTTAGCATTTTAATATATTTCTCAATTTATTCAAAGAAAACAAAAACATTTAGCCCAATCCTTTAATTTCAGCTTCCGCTACATAGACGATGTGCTTTCTCTTAATAATCCTAAATTTAAGGATTATTTACATCAGATCTATCCAAAAGAGCTTGAAATTAAAGAAACAACTGAAACACCTACTTCAGCTTCATACCTAGATCTTTTATTGTATATTGACGAAGATGGACGTTTGAAATCTAAGCTATATGACAAGCGTGATGATTTTAATTTCCCCATTGTGAATTTTCCTTTTCTTAGCAGCAATATATACCTACCCCTCCAGCCTATGGAGTGTACATTTCACAGTTGATTCATTATTGTCGAGCTTGTAGTTTTTACGGTGATGTTTTGAATAGAGCAAAAACACTGTCCCAAAAGCTGCTTAGTCAGGGATTTGTTCAACCTTTGTTAATTTCATACCACAAGAAATTCTATGGCCGTCACCATAGAGTCATTGAAAAATATATCGTGTCAGTATCCCAAATGAAAGTGGACATTTTCAGCTAGATTCACGTCTTCCCGGATTTGACTACCGACTTTGACATTTTCCCGGATTGAATCACTCACAGTGTGACGGGTGCTGTTTACAGAGCAGCCCATGCTCACCCTTCCGGACCACCTGATGTCACTCTCAGTTTCACTGGAGTTCACGCTGTGAGTGCCTTTGTTCTGAATGTTGTGGTTTCTGGTTCTGTGCTTAGTGTCTGTCTGGCGTCATTTTTTTTGTGTCTAACGTCATTGTTTTTTTGTGAATTTCACCCCTTTGTTCCTTCGGTATTCTACTGCCGTTGTTTTATTGATGATATACTTTTTTAAAAAATGTTACACTCAACATCTCTTTCAATGAATGGCGCTATGATACACATATATAGCAACGGTGGTAGAAACAAAATTGCGGCATATTTGAGACTGGAGACTACGGGGGTAACTTTACTGAAAATAAATTGAGTGGGAAGTAGAGAAACCATCTTTAACATTGTTTTTCCGTTTACAAATATCGATAGTAAAATTTTCACATTTGAACTTTACAATATGAAAAAATAACTATATGTGAGAAATAAACGTAATAAACTTGCAACAATGTAAGAGACTATACGTAAATAATAATGAATTGTTTTGAAGAGAAACATATCCTAAAAACTGGTTCAGTTAGCATTTCTTGTTTAAATGATCTCATGTTTAAATGCATCAGTGTTGCACGTTAAAATGCACTGAATCGTATTGATGGGTATAAGTCATAGGTATTCATCCACAAATGTAATTTAAGTGGGTTTTACCCATGTCTATTTATATGTATAGGTCAACTTTATCATAGGTTATATTCAGGCATTGTAATCTGAATTCCCTTGTTTGGTAGGGGTATCATCGAGTGAATTAAAGTTGCCTTGAGGTGTGCAATATCTTCAAACGAATACCAAAGCACAAAACAAATGAGAGAAGGGATAAAATTGAATCAAAAATAGAAAAAATAGAATATAGTTAACACAAATAATGATAATTTTAATATAAGAAATCGATTTTTATTTAATGATTTAAAATTAACATTTGGTGTTCAAGAAAGAAGTACAAGAGATTAATACTTGCTCTTTTTATGCTTTTTTTACCTTGTTCTGCCATGCACCATGCTGTCTTTCTATTGTCATTGTTGAAGTCTCTTACTTTGTGAATGGGAGGAAAATACAAATAATTTACAAAATATGACTGGAAGCTCTTGTTGCTCGTGTTAACAGATGCCTGCATCACAGTTGCCTGGCAGTTGTATTTAAAGAGATAGGAGTCAAAAGAGTTTACTTAGTTTTTGTAATTGAATGAAGAAACTCTTTGTGAAAAATATTGCTGTTAACTTTTTTTTTTTCATTTTTAATTATTTTATGTTGTTAAAATTGTAGTTTTTTTTATTTTAAGTTTAGGTACTGACATGAAAACTTTTATTTAAAATTTTTGTTTTCTTATTTTTGAAAAAGTTCTCTGTAAAACAAGTTTCGTTCAGTATCGAAACTTCCGGATACATATATTGTTCTATTTTTATCAAAACGGTATGACGTTTCAAGCAAACATTTTACTGCGATTACGTTTTCAACGTCATGTTTTGGTGGAAAACATTTTCGACTTGCAATTTTCTCATTGCGAGACTTACAGACCCTGAAAATATTTTAATATTTTTTTCCATAACAGCTGCTAGTGAATAGACGATATTCCACTTTCGAATTTTTGGCTTATTGTCGACACCTTACCCCAAATCTTATGGAAACTGGTTTCCGATGTCAGTTGAGCGAAATCGAGGAATTCTAATATTTATTTTCTTGACCTTCAGCTATCATCCAATCATAAACACCTTTTATATGTTGATAGAATAATTAACTCCCTTTGTCTGCATATACAGGGACGCCATTTTAACCCCATTTGACCTCTGACCTGCCATTTTAATTGCCGGAACGTTCCGGAATTTGACTTATATTTCTTCTCTGCGTTTCAAAATTTTCCATTATTTTGGAGAAAATTTTTATTAATCATAAAACAACATACAGTTGTAACTACTGAAAGCAATGCTTGCTGATAATGTTTCCTGTATTTCCTATAATACTAGTTGTTCTTTCTTATTCTTCATTTTTCTTTCTTCTTTCTCTCCTCTTTCTTTTTTTGTGTGTGTGTAAGTTTTTCAGTTGTTTTGTTACTTGTTTTATTTTTTACATTTTTTGTTTTTTTTTTTATTTTTTTTTTTTTTTTTCAGTTTGCTTATTTTATTTTATTTTATTTCTTTTTTTAGCTTCTGTTACTCTGCAATTTTAAAGGAATAGAGGTTTCAAAACAGTAGATTTCTATGAAATCTAAGGTAAAATGTCAGACTACTGTGCTGCTTAGTATTGTCGTGGACCTCTGGTACACCAGGAGTGGCAGTAGCTTCAAAATACTAAAATGCCAAAATGCACTATACAATATCTTTTTTTTTTGTTTTGTTGTACATGAGTAAATCAAGATAATCATGTATAAACGTGTGAAATCGTATACAGGAATGGAGTTTCAAAATTCAAGGAAATTAAGAATGTTAAAAATAAGCATCGTGTATAGATAATAAACCATTTCAAGTATTTTTTTTTTTTTCGTGCCAGAAAAAGATTCTTAATTATATCTCTAATTTACCAATGTAACAGTCTTTTAAAAATCAGTTGATAACGCTTCAAATAAACATATACGCTAGAGTCACTGTTCTAAACACAAATGTCTACCATGAAGTCTTTTCACCGGATGACAAAATTAGCTTAAGAGTCAAGTTTACAAGGATGATCGATTAATTACAAATGCTATCGTCTATATCAAGAGAGTAATTTCCAGCTATATCAAAGCGAGTTTTTAATTAATTCATTTTTAGGAAAGAAATTTAGGTGAAAGCGAAAATCGGGCATTGACTGCCCCTGTTAGAGGAGAAAAATTGGTTAGGACAGGGACTTTAAAGTTTTATTGTTCGACTGGAGTGAATCTGTCTATTTGTGTAAACTGGGGCTATTTTACTGCATGAAGAGTGGCGTTTTGGACACGTCTTGATTTATGATTGGTCACAGACATATTTCACCGTAAATAGGAATAAATAAAGAGGTTTGGACAATTTCCCGCGAATTTATTTCATTTAGCATACCAGTTTTGCGAATTTCATTAAATCTTCTCCAAAACTTCTTTAACAAGTCATTTGTTATGCACAATATCATTATCAATAACAAAAATAACAATCACAAAAATCCGATGTTACTGTTAATTTATTTTCTGCATATGCGCATTTCGACAACTTATGTGTCATCAGTGCACATCAAATCAAAAACCAAACAAGAAAGGTCCATTAACCGAAAAACGTGTGAACGCTGATAGAAAACAAATAACAAAAAGTATCTAGATGGAAAAGCCAAATATAAAATTCCTATAAAATGAATTCAAATGCTTTTACATACTTTTAGATGGACAATCCATCCATCGAACTTGACACTTAAATGCAGTCGTGAAAGATTTTGTCAGAGAACCAAAACTAAACTGACGGCAATTCTGAAGAGCGAATGTTTTATACACTTGCAACAAAAAAATCGGTTTTTGGTCCCGGTGTCGTTCGAGTAGTATTATCTTAACAAACACTGTGAAATGGCTTAAATTGAAATAAATGCTATTTACTGCATTGTTCGACTGCTAATAGGGTCTGTAAGTCTCGTCATGTGACACCGAGATTTCACGATAAAATTGAAATTCAACAACGTTTCCCGCCAAAACATGACGTTTTCCGATCATGACGTTCAATTTTTTGTTTCATATATTGTCGTGTAAAATGTAACTTGCGGGTACAAAAATTATACCCGGAAGTTTCAAAATTGAACGAGTCTTACAGACCCTATATGTTGGAAAACATACAAGTGTGGCATATGTTAATTTTATTCGTGGGAAGTACACATACCATAGACCACTTTTACACGATTTTCGACAACATTTGAGATTATTTCAGAAATAACTAAATACCGAAGTTACTGTGAATTCAATAATGACCAAACGTAGGAACAAAATTCACTGCTAAATTGCCATACTTCTTTTCAAATAAATACCACAGCAGCAACCAAAATCAGAATCTATGGCAAAATACGGATTGACACAGAGAATGAAAATTACCGAAAAAACATTCAAGCCACAACTTGTTACTGTCAATAATTTTTATAGATTACTCGTTCTTATTTTCCCTATAATTTTTACATACCTTTTAAGTCAATGATTTTCAAGTTTATGCAATTAAATGAAAGGTGACCCCAAAACTTTATTTCACATTGATAAAAGCAAATTAACATTTTTATTGATGGATTATTTTTCATCCCCACAAAATCATATTCTCTTTACGAATATTCTACGATTATAGCGTAGGTATTCCGACCTGGTCAATATTTCCTTTCATTGAATGAGTTGGAAAGGGTATGATTTTCAAAAAACATTTCCCTTGTATTCTGATAATCTTGGTACAAGGTGAATTTAATCTAAGTTCAGATGACGTAATAGTAAAGTAAGTGAGAATCGAACCGTCAGTCTAGTCAATTCGATATATTGTTATCTAGAACGAACAATCCAAGGACAATAGCAACATCAAAAAACAAAGAAATAAAGACATAACATGAGCACGGCACAAAAAAGAAAATGAAGAAACACACGTATACAAAAATTAACAACACGGACCCAATAAAAAACCATGGGTGGGGTCAGATGCCCCCTCCTGCATCTTATAAGACACCCGCCGTGTGGAACATGTCAACTCTAGTAGTAAAGTCAAATCCACTAGAGGTAAAACAAACTTTAGTGGCAAAGTGAAATATCGGTTGTCATCTATGAAACAGATATCCCATAGCGGTCCAAAAGATCGTGATGCCGACCTGAAAATTAAATATATTAATAAAGGGATTGATTTGATTGATATTGGAAGCATTTTCCGGGACCCTGATATTCAAAAACTTATACCCGCATATTTTGACTACCAGGATATGCCTATCATTTCTTTTTCTTACAAACAACCTACTAGAAGTATTTTTTTTCAATTACTCTTCGATCACCTGTGATGCTGATTTTGAGAAGAACTACCCCAGCAGCTGAGATTGTTCTATGTCACCATACCGCTATGACCCTTGCGGACATATTTCAACGGGGAACTTAAACATCATTGAAGATAAAGAAGTTCAACAGTTCTTTAGAAAAGGGCCTAAATATCGCCCACCTTCCAAAATTCACTGGCAAGCTTGTTTTGAAATCATTAAAGACGCAGTCACTAAGTACTGTATAAAATGGTGCAAACGGGAAAGTGCAGACAAACACGCACTGAATTTGTTCAAAGATAAAATTATTACCAAAGTCAGCAACAGAATTAATTTTTATAAAGATAATTATGTTGAGCCACATCCTAAGCTGTCTGTTAATAGAATAAAGTCTAAATTGAGAGATCTTGGCAAAAAATATGTGTTTGTACCAGTTGACAAAGCTTCTAACAACGTTTCAATCATTTGAAAGAAATACTACATCGATGTCCAACAAAACGAATTGGACAAGTCTAATACTTTCAAACGCACCAATTGTGATGAACAAACTCTCACCAAACAACATTACAAGGGCACAGAAATGCTCAAAGTTCCACCTAAAGATAACACCTTGCCTACTATGTACTGGATATCTAAGCTTCATAAAAACCCGTACAAACATCGTTTTATTTCGGCATCGAGTAATTGTTCTACTACTAACTTGTCCATCCATTTAACCAGTGCACTTTCTTGTATAAAGGACTTAATTATAAAATATTGTGAAAAAAACTTATCAAAACTCTGGTGTCAATTACTTTTGGAGTGTAAAAAACTCTATTGAAGTTTTAGATAAATTGCAATCAATACAAAACCAAGTTTCATCTATCGACAGTTATGATTTTTCTACACGTTATACAACACTTCCGCATAATCTGATAAAATCTAAATTGGGACAGTTGATTAAATGGTCTTTTAAATTTTCTGGACTGCAGTTTATTTGTTGTAACAAAACGCAAGGATTCTTTTCTAAGATCACTTACAACAATCATTCCTCCTGGACGTGTGATGATACGATTAAAGCACTTAATCTTTTGCTTGACAACATTTTTGTTCGTTTTGGCAACATTGTTTATCAACAGGTCATTGGAATTCCCATGGGTACAAATTGTGCACCTCTCATTGCAGATCTTTTTCTTTTCTGTTACGAACGTGACTTCATGAAAAAATTACAAAATGGGACCATACAAAACAGTGATCAACTTATTTCAATTTTCAACGATAACAGCAGGTATATTGACGATATCCTTACTATTGACAATCCCCAGTTTTTAGATTATGTCGACATCATTTACCCACAACAACTGAAACTTAATAAAGCTAATAATGATTCTTAGAATTGCCCTTTTCTGGATCTAACTATCATCGTTGACTCTGGTAAAATAAAAACTAAAATTTACGATAAAAGGGATGATTTTGATTTCAGTATTACTAATTTCCCTTTTCTTGACGGCGACGTTCCTCTAGCCCCATCCTACGGAGTTTATATTTCTCAACTGGTACGATTCGCACGCGTTTGTTCTACTCTTGACGACTTCAATGAACGTAACCTTACTATTACTTCAAAACTTTTGCAGCAAGGTTACAGATTTCATAAATTGTTAAATACATTTAAAAAGTTTTATCGAAGATCCGAACATCTGACTTCTAAATATAATGTCACTCGCAAACAGCTTATTTCTAAGGGCATTTCCCATCCTCGATTTTACGGAAATGTCGTTAAAAAATGCCAGAAACTGATTAAAATCCAGAAAAACTGGGACGTAACTTACACTTTACGCAATAGGGGATATCGACAGGATATACTGCACGTGTCCGTTAAATTAGCTTTGGGATCCAGTGACCTGAGGATTTTACACACATACTGGCCTCTCACTGATACTGCCGATGTCTACTGAAATACATGACGATTCTTTACCAAACCCATTGGGAGTTTTGAATTTGATTTTCCTTCCGTAGTGCGACAGTGTTTTACAAGCGGACTAGGCTCCTTGAGCTAGCCGGCAGTTTAGCGGCGAGCACTCTTTGACCCATCTTTCAAAATTACGTTTTGTCCCCCCATTTTTCTTTTCTAGATTGTGGTCATGGAGATAGTAGTCTACCTGTATGGGTTTTATTCGTATGTTTATTCTACGATAGGGAAACGGGACAGAGAAAGGGGAGGTTTGGGTACCCATAAACCGGTTTAACCCTACCGCTGGCTTTTGCTAGTGCCGGTACCAAGTCCGGCTGTCCCGAGTTCCTATCGTTGTTTATGTTTGTCTTTTGTATTTTTATTGTGGGTTTTTTTCTTGTGCAGTTCCTATTTACTTTCTGGCATGTGGCTATGTTTTTCGGCCATTGTAGGTGTTTCCTGTTATCTTTTTTATTCCATCTTAAAACTTATGTAGGGTTGACTTCAAGTTATGGGTAACATACCCATGCTTAAGGAGCTTATTTGTAAGCAAACGAGCTCTATCAAGGTAGTCGCTGTATCGACCACAGGCCTTTGAGTGGAGAATGAGTTGGGAGATGTAAACTCCATATGCCGGTGCTTTTGTTTTGGAATGCTGCTATAAGAAAAGGGAAGTTGACTATTTGAAAAGTGAAGTCATTGCTTTTCTCATTAGCCTAGCTTTTGTAGTGTACCTCTGTTGTTCATTTCGAGATGAAGGTCAAGGGACGAAGCCGATGTGGAAATATTGGTAGTATTTATTCAGAACTCCTTTAGACGGATAAGATAAAGAAAACACCAAAGCGAGGGTTGATTAGTGATAGAATCTCATTTAAATAACGGAAGCTGAAATTAAAGGACTGGGCCAGTTTTTTTTCCTTATTTTTAAGATCCCTTCGATGAATTCAGGTCATATGAGTGAAAAAACAGATCGGCTAAAAGTGGTGCACAGTTCGTTCCAACTGGAATTCCGATTGTCGGTTGAAAAACAAGTCCTCCAAACTGGACAAATATATTGTCGATCAGAAACTTGAACATTTTAATCCCTTCCTTCTCTGTATATTTTTTCTGTCATTCTGAGTCGTATTTCACAAAGTATGCTTAGTAAATTCACTATTATATAAGATAAGAACACTAGACATGAACGAATCTTACTGGTGTGTCTTGCATTTTTTAACGAATAATTGGTCACCGAATAAAATGTGACAAACTTTACAAATTATTAGTCCATGGGCTGGAATAACCCCCTGCACCCCCTATCCCCACTAACGAACCCAATCAACATTTTTCAGCTATTCTTTATCCCCTCTTCCAAATAAATGAGCATAACCTTCACGTAATGTTGGAACAGGCCCCCTTTGTAGAACCACCAAACGATTTTTTTATAAAAGGTTTTCTTTTAATTGCTTCAAATTGTTGATGCGTACCATTCAGTTATAAAAAATGGTATAGAATGATAGCCTATGGTATTAGCTTTAGAAATATTCCACATAAGTACCATTTCATAATTCTTGCAATTTTTTTTAGTCTTATAATGTCCTTTCTTGAAAATTTATCACGTAAACATAATGTTAATATGTTTTGAATGACCAAACTATCACTTTTAAATAGACAAATAAAACAGGTCTTTGAATATTTTCGTTTTCGACACATTTTTGTCCCTTTTTTGCCTAATTTTATCTATGAGTGGTCAAAATTCATGAAAAGTGGGTATAAAATGAAAGTACATAATATCTTCTATTAACTAGTACAGAGTATAGCAAACCTACCCCTACTCCAACAAATTTACTCAAAAATTTTTTGTCTATGTTTGCATAAAAAAAACCAGAACACGCAAATTGTGTGTTGTATATGACAATGTTGCATGAATTATATTGTGATATTTTAATAGCCATTTGTTCCCTTAAATTTTATATTTTGCCCGAAATTCGTGCAAAATGGTCATTTAATATTTGTCCTAAGTTCACTGTTAAATCGTTATACATGCAAAATCTAGAGGTTATGTTTGCATATATGCCAAATAATTGTACCCTAGAAAAATATAAGTTGTTTTGAAACATTGCTTGGTAAAACGTGAAGTGCTTAATGTGACTCTGAATGCCGAAAACCTTTCCCATACCTCAACAAATTTTCCCTAAAATTGTTCATTTTTCCTCTATGTTCGCATAACTATAACCAGAATACGCAAAATATGTGTTCTCTATATGACAATGTTGCATGAGTTACTATATAATTTTATATCTTTACTGCCATTTGTAGACTTAAACTCAATAATTGGCCTTAAATTATTGAAAAATGGGAATTTTCAATATTTCAGATTTGTCTTAAATCCACTTTAAAATCATAATATTTGTCTAACTTGGAGGATATCTTTCTGCAGGTTTGCCATTTAATTGATATTAGCGATACATAAGCTGCTTCAAAACAATGTTTATGAAACAAAGGACTGTTTAATGTGACTCTGAATGCAGAAGATCTTACCCCATATAGTCATTTTTTTCTTTATGTTCGCATAAAATTAACCTAAGAACGAAAATGTGTGTTAAATACGACACTGTTGTATGAATTACATCCCGATTTTGGTATTTTAGCCGGCATTTATTTGACTTAAACTCAATATTGTGACCGAAAATGATAAACAATTGGAATTTTTAACATTTCAGATTTGCCAAAAGTTCACTGTTAACCCGCTTTATATGGTAAATCTGGAGGAAATGTCTGCAGATATGGCAATTTATTGTTCTGAGGAATATATATTAGATTGTCTTAAAACTTGTGTTTAGAAAATCGTGGAGTGTCTAATGTTACCTGAATACCAAAAAACTGACCCCTTCCCAAAAACATTTTCCCTAAAATTTTTCAATTAAATGTCTTTGATCGCATAAAAATAACCAGAACACGATAAATTTATGCTATATACCCGGTATTACAATGTGGCATAAATAATATCATGATTTGGTATTTTAACAGCCATTTGTTGACTTAAACTCAATATGTTGCCCCGAATTGATGGAAAAATGAGAATTTCTATATTTCAGATTTGTCCAAAGTTCACTTTAAAATTTTACTATATCTCGAATCTGGAGGATGTATCTGCAGATCTCCCGTTTAATTGTTCTGTGCGATACATAAGTTGTCTTAGAACATTGTGTAGAAAAACAAAGAGTGTTCAATGTGACTCTAAAAATCGAATATCTTACCCCTATCCCAACAAATTCACCCTTAAATAGTCAATTTTTGTCTATATTTTGATAAAAATAACCAAAACACGCTTATTCTGCACTGCATATAACAATGTATAACAATATATTTGAAGCCCCACTTGTCAGATTCAACTCAATATTCTGAACAAAATTGATGCAAAATTTACTTTAAAATAGTTAAATCTGGCAAATCTGGAGGATTTATATGCAGCTATGCAAATTCATTGTTCTAAACGATAAGAAAGTTATCTTAATTTTTTTTTTAGAAAAACCAGGAGTGTTCAATGTGACCATAAAGATAAAAAAATTCGACCCCTAACCCAAGAAAACGATGCTTAAAAATCCAAAAATGTGCTTGTCTTTACATATATGTGAACAATTATATGTGACCCCTAGATGTTTTGTTTTGGGTCGTTTTAACCTGGATATGGGATGTTGTCTCCTTGACATTTACCCCATTTCCTTGCTTTTTCATAAAATATACTAATATTTTTACTTTCTTTTGATAAAGCATTTGATATATTGCAACATGTAATTTTACGCAAAATATTGGTAAAATTGAATATTATGGGCGATTTTCATGAAAAAATAAGGGTTTTGCCATTTCGGAATTTTACAAATTTGAGGTTGAATGGTTGTTTAACTACCCATAAACCACGCAAATGATCTTAATTGTGATAAATTACAGTGTCTGTGAATTTTTGTGTTTCAAATGATATGTCATTGGACCTTTATACAATTTTTAAGCATTTAAAGATGAATAAAATGAAATAAATTGTGTTGAAAACAAGTTTGTTTGGGTGAGGGGTACTATGTATGGAGGTTTAGATAGTCTAAAATGTTCAAAACCATACTTTCTAATAGCTTAGATATACTGAAACGATATTTTACTAACTTTTTAACGTTCTATGCCAAAGCTATGAAGTTTTTGCAAAGCTAAGTCAAAACAGCAATAATTCTTAAAAAAAAACAAAAAAACAAAAAAAAAACGGAAAATTCCAATTTTTTTCTAAAAGTTCGAACAGAAGGCCAAAAAAGACCCCCTAAAAAGTTTGAATCTACAAAAATGGTCTTCTGCATGTCAGCTATGGCAAAATACACACAAAAATTTGCATCAGACATTTTTTTTCATTTAGAGCCTGAGTATTTTAAATTTTCCCTAAATGTTAAGGGGGAGGGGAGCTAATTTTGGCATTTCTGATACTAAAATAACATCCCACCAAAAAATCGGTCTAGGTCATATGTCGGTGTTGGGAGGTTGAAGGGAAAGTGATTTCAGCCCATGGCCTTTATCCGATATCATCAACAAAATGCAAAGAAAAATGAACTTAAATTCCCAACATGTTTTATTCAAAGCTCAATAATTCTGCAACATTCTTTTTAAAAGCAAATCCTACTCTAAATCTAAAACCCTTACATGTAAAAAAAGGTGTTAATTTCGTTTTATTATCACAAAACTTGACGTATTACCCTAATTTGAATATCGGTCATTATTTTTAAACTCTTTTTTAATCGATATTTTCTGAAAAAAAATGCAAAAATATCTAGTTTTTATATCTCGAAACAGATTTGTCTGACAATCTTTTTCTGTTTACTTCATGGATATTTGCTTGAAATTATGAAAATATTAAGTTTGAAATGCGAATCAGGGACGTGGTATTTCGAAATCTGTTTGGTTCATACTATTTTCAATAAAAAAATTTCGGACTGTAGAACTTTAAACGTCTGAGGAAGCCATCTCTCACAAAAAAAGAGAAAAAAACAAACAAAAACATTGTCTGCGTCTAACAGGTATATATCATTGTAAGAGATTCATTAATCAGCTTTCTTTTTAAAATAACTAAATACCGAAGTTAAAGTGAATTTTGTTTCTCCATATGCGCATTTCGACAACTCATATCTTTTCAGTGCAGACAAAATCGAAACGTTTGGAAGACCATGAAATCAAAGATTTTTAAATACTGATAGAGAACAAAAACCCAATGATGAAATTGTAATTCCAAAATCAGATAAGGACAGAGCTTTGCATGAGGGACATATTCCTTAGTTTTCAACAAAATTTACAAAAATTTAGATATTACAAGGTTCCAGATAGAATTGGCTTTAGTGTCAGCACCGAAGTACTGACCACTGGGCTGGTGAATACCCTCGGGCACTAACAGCTTGCCAGCAGAGGCATCGACCCAGTGGTAACAAATAACTTAATGCCGAAGTCACTGTGAATTTTGTTTATACATTTAAATTATCAATGAAAATTTCTGATCAAATCGGGAATGGTAAGGTGCAATTCCAAACTCTCCAGTGACGACAATTTTTTATATATATATATATATATTTATTGTACTTCAAAAAAACTTGGTATGACATTTTCCGAAAAACAGATATTTACTTTCGAATTGCAATTCAAATGAAGGGAAGAAATTAATAGAAGGTAATGTGTGTGGTCATGTGATCGAAATAACCCCGTTTTTGTCTTTTGATTAGCAAACGTACAGATAGAAGTACTGGAAATTAGGTTTCCAAATTGAGGTTAGGTTAAACTGGCTCACTCGCAACATTTTTTTAATCTGTGTCCGATTTCTTCTGTTTTTTTTTTCAGTTCAGTGGTTTCAAGAAAACGGGCCTTTTTCTCTATCGTGTTCTATAGGTAAAAAACACTTGTCAAGTTTTTTATAAAATTTTTGAAAAAACGTCCCAACTTTTAGACAACAAATATTCCTAATGTTAAACTAAGGGAAAATTCAAAGAAATCCATTTCCGACAATTTTTTAATGTGCTGTAGTCCGTTAGAAGCAAACGGACCTATATATTTCTTTTTGTGGTATCATTTAGTCTTTAATTTTTCATCGAATTAAAGGTTTCTAGAAATTATTGATATAAGCAACACCAGTATTCAGCATCCTTAATATCTTACACAAATTGCCAGGAAAATTACTTTTTTAATTACAGACGCCTTGAATGTTATGATAAACAGATTTTTTTAACAAAAGAAAACTATATTTGTCCCAAAAAGGCCAACCAGAATGCGTTTTCATAAGCGTATTGACTGTATATAAAGCTAATTAAACAGATAGAGTATATTTATATTAAGCATATCTCAATGAAATGAAACTGGTAAACGCAATAAGCCTTAAGAGCACAAATTAGTGATTAAGAAAAATAAATGGCAAAATATCATAATATGACGTTAGCAACTGATTTAGATACGTACAAATTAAGTGTATTAATTATGTTTTTATGAATTCTTGTTCCAATCATGTCTATTTGGTAGAGTGATGGTTATTAAAACATATCTTTTATCTCTTTTATGTATTCTTCAATCAGGGAGGAACATATTGGTCAAAAACCTGATACTTGTTACATATTTACACAGCCCATGGAAAGAGTTGTTCATTTGCAACTATAATGGCCGAAAAGTATGAACTGACGACAACAGGGTATATTTCAATAGCGCTAACTTTACTTAGTGTGATCATATGCTTATTGGTTATCGTGTTATCCTTTCGAAAAAACGGAGGCCATTTCTTCAAATGGAAGATAGTTCAACGGTTTGTCGTGGTGGGATCGTTTTGCGATTTAGTGTTTTATTGCTCACAGCTGGTATTTGGTGTACACGTAACATTAACTGAAGAAGTACCTGCGCCCACTGTATGCTCAGTTTATGCATTTTTCTTACTTGTGTTTCCTTATGCAAAATGTCGTCTTACTATTGTTATAGCTGTAGTCGCATACGTGTTGATAACGAGAAAAAAGCAAGTCAGTTTTGGAACATACGACTGGAAACTATTTGTGATCATGTTTGCAGATCCTTGTGTTTTACTTGTTACAGCTGCAGCATTACAAGGGATGCAATTTAACGGTGTCTAGTAAGTTGATTCGTTTGAAATAATCTTTGTTAACGGAGTAAGGTCTTGGTTAAGGGACATAACAATTAAAAATGACTAGTATGTTTTTAGTCAATTTTATCAAGCTATTGTAAGCAACATGTGTGATTTTATTTCTTTTTCGCATGAATGCTTGAAAAGCTTTTATGAAACTGACTAAATATCAAATGCCATACTGATTTAAAGAGTTATCTCCCTTAACCAAGGTCCAATGCCTTAAAGCGTCGTTCTCTTTATTTTAAAACAGAAAGCATAACTTTATGAATTTATCGAAAAATTCACAAAAGATATTCCGTTTTCTTTTAAATGTAAAAAAATTGTCAATGTTCAATTATTATAAACAACAAGAAAAAGAAGGGAAACGGGGAATGTGTCAAAGAGACAACGACCCTAAGGGGAGCAATAACAACTCAAAGCCACCATAAGATCTTCAATGAACGGTGAGGAAACCCCACACCCAACGGTAGGTCGGAGTTGGCCCCTAAATAAAAGAGTAATCAAGTTCAGCGAAATAAGCATCTTCCTAGACTCCGATAGACATAAAGTGAACTAACTAGAAAACAGACAAGACACACAAAGGCTTAATAATTTCAACAACATTTTTTCGGTATTGCTTTCATATATTTGAAGAATTTTGATAAAAAAAAATGTTCCATTTTATGTCCAAGTCAAATAGAAATAAATAAGTGACAACAAATATCAGAAGCATATTAAAGGGAGAGACCAGTAAAGAAAATCCACTGGACTAATGACAAATGCGAGAGCAAACAACACAAATTACACAGAACAAATTTTGACAGCCGTCATTGTCCCGACTTTGAAGGAGCATTGTATAAATAGCAAAGGTTGAATAATCATACCCTAAATAATTAGTGAAATTTTAGCTAAAAGACCACAGTATTACATGGTATAATACTATCCTAGTTTTCGACTATATCACGGTTAAAAAGCCGATTTTATCTAGAAACTTGCAATATCCAAGGTGTTGAAAATTGTCTTGAAAAATCTCCCACATGCAAATATCTGCCGGAGCTGATTTTTGCTTTCCATTTTGATTATATAAGGTATATGGTCTCTGTCAGTTGGTGATAGATTCTCTTTCAGCTTTACATATTTTATTTTATAGACTACCAAATATGTTAATTTTATCTTCTTTGAAGAGATGTAAGTTGTCGAAATGGCTATCTGCAGATAACATATTTTCGGTAACTTCGGTTATTTTTTAGTTATTAGCAGTCGAACATAGCCGTAAATAGCATTTATGTCAATTTAAAGTGTTTGTTAAGATCGGGAACTAAAACCAATTAGCCCTTCAGAATTGCACTCAGTTAAGTTTGGTTTTGGAGGTCCTACACATTTTTCACATCAAGACGTCATAAAAGTTCCGAGGAGCGGAAAGAAATGTGTAAATAATAGAGAGGGGCTGTAATGAAAAACGGATATTATTTCTACTTACTTACGTGGTTCGTTCAAAAAATTCCAAATGAAATATTGTTGGCCCACAAATATATTGTGTGGTGATAAAATAACTACAAAAACTTTTTTTTCTATTTTGTTTTCTTTTTTTAATAACAATGAATGATATCAATCAGTCCAAAATACGATACACAAATTACTAATATCTGAAAGCTAAACAATTTATATGAAAGCAAATCGAGTTATTTGAAATAAAACACACACTCGAAAAAATTATGTAGGATCGGTTTTCCGTCTGGTCATGCTTCCTCGAAAACCTAAATTAAAAAAATCTGTATTCTTGCCACAAACATTTATCTGCCCTGAAAACAAAATCAAATCTTTGCTAGGAACTGAAGGAAGAAAGTTTTTTCTTCCATTGCTTTTCTGGATTTTTAATCAGTTTCTGGCATTTTTAACAACTTTTCCGTAAAATCGAGGATGGGAAATGCCCTCAGTAATAAAACTGGTATAAACTCGCATTCCTGTCGGGTTCACGCATTTTCTCGTTACCTCTCCCTACAAGTGCTTTTACATGTTTGAATCTAAAAAGAGAATCGAATCACGGACTTCAAAGATCCGTATTACCATACATCCAAAGCAAGATATAACAGCTTAGATAAAACTTTTTTACCGTATTTATTTTCGATTTTTGATTTCAGGTTAACCCCTTTGGTTTTGTCACTTATGCATGTTATTTATTGACCAATGTTTTTACGATAAACCAAAACTTTTTTTTTCCTTTTTTCAGTTGTGGACTGAAAGAGGGAAAAGGTGTACTATGGAATTTGCTGATGATATTTGTACCGCTGGCCTTAGTCTTATTGGGCATTGTGGTTATGTACACCTTGATATGGTTCCAGATATATCAGGAAGGGAAGCGTATTGCTGAAACATTGGGAGAACAAGGTGTTACATCGAGGGCACTTGTGAAAGTTTCAAAAAACCTTTCATTTTTCGTCGTCGTGTTTGTCTTACGGTTCTCTTTCCCTGCTGTTCATGGTATATGGGTGTACATTACGGATCCACCTGATATCTTGCCACAGATTCTTAGCTTTGCGACATGTGCTGGTGGAATTTTCTACGGAATAATTTACCTCACAGTTCGTCGGGACCATTTATAGCTCACCTACGTATATCAAGTGTGACTTATCTACCATAAAGCGCAAGAGCAGAAACATTTCAAACATTGATGTGAAGAGAAGTTTTTCTTCAAAAAAAAGAAGAAATTATTTGAACTATCAAATAATTTTGCTTGCAATATTAAATGAAGCTGGAACATCTTTTTTTTTTTCAAATAGTGTAGATATAAATTTCTTTGTTGTCAGTTTTATTCTGTTTAGTCGACAGTATAATTTCCGAAATGTCCTTGCAATTGATTGTCGTCGATAAGATTCCTAGAGTCATTTTTATGGGTTGTGAGGTAATCATTTTTTCGGACAGGACGTTTTGGAGTAACGTACACTTCTTAAGTATTTATAGGCCTGCTATAATCATTATTATTCAGATTGCCGAAAAAGGTATTATTTTTGGGTGGAATTAAGTGCGTTTTATTCAATGTTATTCTGATATTCCCAAAATTGTTACCAAAAAATAAACATCAGAGTTTATACCGTAATTACTACAAATCGCGAATATTTCAGGTTGCAAAACAAAAATTAAACATTTGTAATAGAAATGGGGATATTTTGGACCTGCAATACTTATTTTTCATGTGGTATTTTATCGTTTACTAGTAAAATTGACTTTCAAAAAAAACATTCCATACATCTCGTAAAATGAGTAATTTTTATTTTGAAAAGAGACATATCATATTGAATCAAAAACAGCCATTATAGCAAAAGTCTTCCTGTTGGGCGTATCATATTTGAAGAGTTCTCGTTAATTTTATTCAATAGGAGATCCAATTGTCCTTCCACATGTCCATACACTGATCTTGCGAATTCAATGAATATTGAAAAGCAAATGTCAAATAGCAAAATATACATGAAATAATTTTATTTCGAGCCTGAATTAATGAAAGAAGTATTTATTTAAAGCATTCGTTGAAAGTTGGTCGTGAATCACCTATGAACGCTGTTTTTTGTTGATTTCAATGCAATGTAAATTTCATAGCCGGAGACGTCACAGTTTTGATTGTAAAGGCATCTGTTTTTTTTTTTTTTTTTTTTTTTTTTTTACTTATTTATTTATTTTTATTTTTTATTTTTTTGCCAATGGATGCAGGGTCCTTAAGAAATATACAATTAACTGGCAAAGAGTCTGTACGAATACTGTCCGAAGCTAGTTGACAATTACAACATATAAACAAACACAGGATACTAATCAAGTCGACTGTAAGAAAATTTGGCATTGCTAAATTGTGAGATGTGGGCACTATAAACAGGTGGTCAGAATAGCATTTGGAAATTACAATACAAAGTAATAAAATGCCAAAATTTGAATTCAAAAATATATCCATACGAAAAAATTGTCTAAAGAGCACCATAACTGAAATATACTACCAACAAAAAGAAACGATAACAAGATTACAAATATCATAAGCTCAAAAGTATTAACAGTTGAGGAAAACTTTATTGTTATAATCAAAAATGAGGTGTATGAAAGTTATACTGCAGAAAAAAAATCTGGCAGATGTGGTCAAACGTCGTAAGGATTTCATGAATAAGTTCATTTCAAATCTTTAGTTCTGAATTTGCGCCAATTTCATGAACATATTGGTTTTGATATTGATTTGCGTGCTCAAAGGTAAGATCAAGATGATGCCAGTAGTCTGATTTAAACCTAAAAAAAACACAAATTAAAAATTACGGGGGAACAATTTCGTTTTTACGGTCATTTTCGTTTAAAATCACTATGCACGACACTTTCCGGATTTGTTCGTCATTTCCGAAACATTAGTACAAGAAACTAATCATATTCCTGCATGAACATCTCCATCTGGTGTCCTATCTCCCTTTGTGTCAGATTTCATCACATTCCTCAAGTGGTTTAACATGTTTAAGATGAGTTGAACTTACCAGAAGTGTGGACAGACGAACAGACAGCGACTTTGTTAATGAGATGTAGAATGTTTGCTTTTACTGTTATAAAAATTTTCACATAATTTTGGGTCCCGAATTGACTTCCCGATGTTTACCGAAAATTACCGGAATGTAGCTATAGTCAAATTAAAAATCAAAAGACACACGGAACATTCAAACTGATAATGTGATCAATTATGGTGAGGATACCGATATATTTGATTTTCAAACGTTTATTTTTCAACTTAATCCGAACTTTGTTTCCCGATCTTATACAATACAGAAATAACATGATATTAAATTGAGGAGTGCTGTAAGCATAAATAAACGTACAAATTAAAATTCTGGTCAAACTGCGATATATAACTAAATATCGAAGTTACTGTGAATGTATTTTCTGCATATACGCATTTCGACAACTTACGTCTCCTCAGTGCAGATAAAATCTAAACGTGTGGAAGACAATAAACTCAAAGATGTTTAAAAACTGATAGAGTACAAATAACCAATGTGATCTAAATGTAAAGCCAAAATCATCTAATGGACAGAGCTTTTCTTGAGGGAGATACTCCTTAGTTTTCAACAAAATTTACTAAAATTTAGATATTGTAAGGTTCAAAATAGAATCGGCTTTCGGGTCAGCACAGACATGCTGACTACTGGGCTGGTGAATTCCCTCGGGGACTAAAAGTCCGCCAGAAGAGGCATCGACCCAGTGGTAACAAATAACTAAATAAAATGTTGAAATATTTACACATATGCCAAACATAAAACTTAACATTAAAAATTAAAGGATAGAGGTAGGTTGGCCTAGATCTTCGACAATGCTGCCTTCAAGGATCGTGGAAAAAATGACAAGACAGAATACATTGATATACATAAACAAATGTATTAAAAATTGTCACGATTATGACAATGATATTTGAAATACCTCGCCATCAATCAATTAACACATGCATGCATGAAGAGATTTTATTGCAAGTAAACCGTTACATGCTTTATAAGAATGAATGTTTGGCTATGAGATTAATAAGACGATCAAGATTGTTGGCAATGTAGCAATTAATTTGATACTTAAGGTATTAAAAGCTGGATTGTCGAAAATGAATATGCATTGAATTGTTCATTTGGGTATGTGAACCATAAGTGCTGTTAATGTTGTTTATTTGTTTTTACCGATATGTAATATAATATATTATTTTATATAAAATTATTCTGATGCCAGTCTATGGTACTACTGATTCTTCGAAAATCAAAATTAAAACCCATAAGTTGAAAGCGTACTTTCTTTCCGGCATTCGGAATTTCAGGGTATAAAAACAACCTAGTTTTGTTTTTCTATTTTGGTGTTTATTCATTACTTCTGTACTTCATTTTGATTGGTCAATTAGATGTTGTGGATATTCTATCCTAGTGCATTTTATCAAAAAGGAAGGATACATTGCCGGAATAAATCCCCTGTTACAATATGAGTGTATTATTTCGCTCAAAATGATTTTACATTCAAATGTCAGTGCTTTAGTTTTAAGTGTTGTTTTGTATACTACACTGTCATCTTTTAGTTTTGTCTTCGTTGATAATTTTTGTGATACCGATTTGTCCGAATACTATATATATACAAGCCATTCAAAATTTCACCTTGGTAGTGTTATAGAATTAGAGAAGTAAGACTAATCATGGATTTTAATTGGTTTGTCTAAGGGTTAGAAAATTACATTAATCAATCTGTCACAAAGCAGATTTTCAACACCATTATTGTACTGGCTGTGTGACGGGTGTCGTGCGTGGAGCAGATCATGCTAACCCTTCCAAAGCATCTGATGATACCTCAGTTTTTATAGGGTTCACTCTGCTAGTGCTTTAGTTTTGTGACGTTCTTGTTCATTTTTGTTTACTGTTGAAGTACTTTTATTCGTGGATATCAATTTTCGTGGTTTTCCTTAAAAAAAGTATTTGGTGGGTACTTAAATTCGTGGTTTCAAATTCAATACAATTAAACTCTATGGAAAAAATTATTTCGTTGGGAACTTAATTTCGTGGTTTCAGCTAACAACAAATCCACGAAAATTGGAACCCAACCAGCAATAGTACTTTCACAGTATTTGTTTTGTCTTTGTCATACTGTCTAAATTCGTGTTAGTGTGAATTGTCGTGATTTTGGATATATGATTTTAGAATTCCCCCTATTTTCGTTCTTGCTTCGGTATTTGTTTACCGATGTATTGCAAGACTTCAAAGTTTGTGATAACAATTGCAGATTTTATATCATATTATAACACTTTGACAGTTTCAGTGTAAATGACGTTTAATATATTTATTTAACTGATACATGAATTTGGTTTGTGCTGAATCGATCACAGGGTATAACTATATACATGTATTCAGAAGGAAATGTTGTTCTTGGAATTAGAATAAGACAATGGCTAGACATTTTTTTAATTTGTAACAGAAAAAAATACATTTAAGCATCTGCTTGTAATTTATCTTTGTTTATATTTTGTGTGTATCAAAATAGGTAAATTTTCTTCGCGTGTCTAATAAACTACATGTACCAATTGAAAATGCGACACCTGAGTATAAAATCTGTGTGAATTTGCTTTCATTTAATTTCGGTTATTTATTAATCATTTACATTTAAAACAAATTATGTATATTTATTTGTTAATAACAAAATACCGAAGTTACTGTAAATTAACTTTCTGAATAGAATAAATAATTAATCCAAATTACCGAATGAAAAATATTAGAATGACAGCTGGTATTGGACTTTTTGGGCTTTTATTGTATGTTGTTAATTATTTGTTGTTTGCTGTTTGTTTTATTGGATCCAATAAAGTTATTTTCTGCAACATATTTGGAATATTTCTATTCATATTATATATATGTTTGATGTATAATTTCTGCAATAGTAGTAATAACTAATTGACATCTAACACATTAGAATCAAATAAAATACAATCATTTTCACTCGTTATACTATCATTTTATTTATTTATCAGCATTCAATGTGGCAGCTGCTTTATTTTACGTTATCATATATTTAGTTAAAAATACAAGAATCCTGCATGTGTAATACAGACGTCATGTTTCTTCCTGTGTCTTCTCCCCGCGATGATATCGATATCAGTCACCATGGTCACGGCTGCTACCCTTTATTACACACCTAAAAAATCTGGATCAAAGGTCACGTGTTATTTTAATTAGAAAACTACTAAGACCTTTGTTCTTTTTCAAATATATGATAAACAGTATATGACATGGGTAAATCCGTATTACATGCTGTATCAACCCTCGACCAATATCATCCCTCAGGCAATTGACGTCTCGGGTTGATACAGCATGTAATACGGATTTACCCATGTAATATTCTATATTTATCTTATTTGGCATTGAAAAACAAAAGCAAATTACATGTAAAAGAAAAACAAAAGTCAAACAAAAGCAAAACAACACAAGCAATAAAAAACAAACAAATCTCAAAAGCACAAACAAACAAATAAAAAAAAACTATTAGTGAAAAAATTCAAGATTTAAAATAAAAAACGAAAAAATATAAAGGACACTGCAAGTATTTGCTGATAAACCCCAGATCCCTATTGGTGGTATTTTTTATGTCTCTTTTATAACAAGATCTGACGTGATGCTGGCAAAGTTACAACATTAAATATTATAAAGCAATATATATGATTGATGTACAAAAAACTTAGCGCTGTTTGTTTTCATTTTTTTATTTTTTTTTTTTTTGCCGTCCGATTGTTCATTAGTTTGGAATGTTTTCTTGTAAAATAATTTTGACATCATTAAGGCTGCTTAAGACATCCCTTGAACGACGTCGGAAGGAAACAAACGTTAGATACCACTGTCCATCAAAATCTAGTTTAAGGTAGATAGACACTGTTGCACTGCACAATTCAATCGTGCGTTAGAAAAATAAAGATTCGGACATTGGGTAGGTTTAATTTTAGGGCCGGAACAGTAGTGTGACAAATCAATCCGCCACGTGAACATGTGATCAAATGTGTTTCATGGGAATTGCAACTTCACATGGATAAGCCACGTGATTGGTGTTTACATATCAAATTGACGGAATTTACTGTTTTTATCAAAATTCCTACCACTTAAAAATACTGAGGCTTCATTCCGTGTATGGCACTCGGTAGATGTCCTTGGTACTGGATTTGGCTTCCTATTTCGATTTTTTTGGTAATGAGTACTTCTTTTGTGACAATTTTTAGATTATGGCTTTCCATATTATTTAATGTTAAGGCTGCTGATGAGAGGTAACTCCTTGAAACACGTGTACAACTTAACGAAATTTACAGTTTTTTATGCAACATCGGTATTTTTTGTATTTCAAACGAATGTGCATGAAATGTAATTACATTAAAAATGAAAATAGCGACCAACAAGTTATGGAACACAAGTGATATAGGTATAAAGATAAGCAACCAAGAACAAACGCGGGACATACAATACCAGAAGTGTTTATTTATCAAGCTTTGGAATTCATAACAATTAGGACATCCAGTCCCACAAACATGGGTAAAAAGATTCGCCTACACAGGATAAAATAGCCATGAAGAAAATACGTATTTACAGGAAGGACCATGCAACTGCAACAATGCATGGGGATAATTCCAACAACATTGGAACAATTTTTTACGGTAAAGATTATTCTTTAATATAACGTGTATGGTTTAAAATCTCAATTTCTAAAATAAATATTCCTGAACTTATTGAAATTATTAAAGGTATGCACTATTGACAAATATTTTGACTGCTTTTACCAGAGTCAGTCGGTTTTGGACTGAGAAAGTCTGAACAACGTTGAGATTGACTGAGCTTAAATGATTCAACACTGATCAGTCTTTTTCAACACTAGTTTGACTGAAAATGACAGATCGGAGTTGAGCCAACTCCATTCAGTCAACCTCAGTCTTAACCTGTGTTGTAAAAGTCTGTGCAGTGTTGAGCCAACAATGGTCAGTCATTCTCAACACTACCTGTGTTGTAAATGACTGATATTTGTTGAGAATGTCTGTCCAGTGTTGAGTCAACGCTGGTCAGTCATTCTAAGCGCTACCTGTGTTGTAAAAGACTGATCTGTGTTGAAAATGACTGACCAGGGTTTACACGGGTCAGTCTTTTACAGCACAGACGATGTTGAGAACGACTCATCAGAGTTGATTCAACCTTGGACAGACATTCTCAACATATATCAGACTTTTACAACACAATTAGTGTTGAGAATGACTGATCGGAGTTGACTCAACGCTGGACAGACTTTTACAACTCAGACCAGTCATTTAAAACAAAAGTAAAGATTTTTATTTATATAATAGATAAATTTATGTTTTATTTATCTTATTCTATTTTTTTAATTATTTATCTTATTAATTGAATTTATATTGTTTTATTGAGTTTGTATTATTATTTTTTTGTATTTTCATTTTTTTTATTTAATTTTATCTAGTTTTCAATATTTTTTTTTAATTTTATTTATTTATTTATATATATCTATATCTTTTTGACGTTCCTGAAGAACAACAATAAAAACACTGTTCCGTTGCTTGTTTTTTCCACGTATTTGTAGAGATTTTGTTTCATTTGCTTTTACTCCATATCCCTTCATTGCTTATCTACTTTTATATTTTTTGCAATAATGTATTGACAAGCTAAAAAAGCTAAGGAATATACATTTAAATCCGCTAGACCACACCGACGACCTGGAATACTTTTGTGAGTATCGCATAAATGTTCCAAAAATATGTGCAAATTTTGT
>MJUU01040310.1:0-15846 GCA_002080025.1 Modiolus philippinarum
ATATATATATATATATATATTCATTATATTCACACACAAATAAATTATCTTTTAAATTATCCAATTTAATTGAATTATTAATGACCTACAAATAATCTTTCATATGCATTATGAAAATAAAAGAACCAATCATGCTTGATCTTCCATAAAATACCACTTAGGGGATGATCATTTGATATTCTAGGGAATTTTGAAAATGAATAATTTTGCTTGACCTTAGCAAAAATAAATATTCTGCCTGAAGATAGTTTGAAAATAAATAATTGTACCGTCATCCTACTGAAAATGAATATCCTTTAGGATTTATTCAAACTGAAAATATCATTTTAGGCATAGACCATCTGATTTTCAGAGGTGGGCCTGAGATTTTTTTTTAACATCACCACAATGCAAGGAAAATTTGTTGAGCAAGGGGTTTTCTTACGGACAGGATGAGGGCGAGATTATTTTTTCCTGTACACATAAAATGATAAATTTGTTTATTGACAATCGTGTTACCATGCCTAGTTAATATAAACTTAATGTATAAAACGGTTTTCAAGAATAAACAATTTACAACATTTTGCATAGATCCCATTTGTAATCTATTCTCTCTCAGCTATTATAAGTATTTGGGTATATTGATTTCCAAAAGTTTTGATTTGATCTGCACTGAAGAGACATAAGTTGTCCAAATGCGCATATGCAGGAACAAAATTAGTTAACAGTAACTTCGGGATTTTAGTATTTATTACCACTGGGTCGATGCCTCTGCTTGTGGAGAGCATTCACCAACCCAGAGGCCAGTACTTCGGTGCTGACTCAAAAACCGATTTTATCAGAAAACTAGCAATATCTGAAATTAAAAAGATTTTGTTCAAAACTAAGGAGTAACTCCAACTCGTAAAGCTCTATCCTTCGCTGATTTTGGCTTTACTGTTTAGATCATATTGGTACTCTATTCTCTCTCAGCTTTTACACATATTTGGTTCTATTGATTTCCACACGTTTTGATTTGATCTACACTGAAGAGACACAAGTTGTCGAAATGCTCATATGCACAAAAAAAGTAACAGTAATTCGGTATTTTAGTATTTATTACCACTGGGCCGATGCCTTTGCTGGTGGACTGTATTCCCGGAGGGTATTCACCAACCTAGTAGTCATTACTTCGGTGCTTGTTATTCGGTGCTGGCACGAAAACCGATTTTGTTAGGAAACTTGCAATATCTAAATTTAACAGAATTTTGTTACAAACTAAGGAGTATCCTCCTCTCGCAAAGCTCTGTCCTTGGCTAATTTTGGCTTTGCTATTTAGATCCTTTTGGCAATCTATTCTCTCTCAGCTTTCACACATATTTGGGTATATTTATTTCCAAACGTTTTGATTTGATCCGCACTGAAGAGACATAAGTTGTCGAAATGTTCATATGCAGAAACAAAATTAACAGTAACTTCGGTATTTTAGTATTTATTACCACTGGGCCGAAGCCTCTGCTGGTGGACTGTTAGTACCCCAGGTATTCACCAACTCAGTAGCCAGTACTTCGGTGCTGGTCCGAAAACCTATTTTATTAATTTTATTAAGAAACTTGCAATATCTAAATTTAACAAAATTTTGTTCAAAACTAAAAAGTATCTCCCTTTCGCAAAGCTCTGTCCTTAGCTGATGTTGACTTTACTATTTAGATCCTTTTGTAATCTATTCTATCTCAGCTTTTACACATATTTGACAGGGATTGGGTAATTGTAATGTGTAATTGTAATTAATTGTAATTAATTACAAATTTTGATGTAATTGGAAGTAATGTGTAATTGACAAAAAATTGAATTACATGTAATTGTAATTTAATTAATTACTTACCAAAAAGGGGTTGTAATTTCAATTACTTTTCCAATTACATTCAATTACATATACATGCTAAAAGAGAGTGGATGGCTACTTCCTATTCAGAAAGTTTAGATAGTTTCTTTACACAAAATAGTATTATGAGTCTATAACTTGGGATTTTAGATATACAATAGGCACTTTTTCTCTCTTGTTTTCAAATGTGGACATCGTGCAAATTACTGTTTACTCTGATGCATTTTTTTCTATTTTTTATATGTTTTGATAGAGCAACTCTTGAAATCAAATTAAGGTTTGAAATATAAATTAAATTTGAAATTATTGTTGTATAAACAGTTAAAATATGTTTATTGAATGTTATTATAAATGCCAAAAGCAGTATGGCTTCTAATCAGTTGTTTGTCATATTTACTTTTGTGTCAGTGATTATCAAGACTTGATTAGTGTCAAATTGACATGATTAGTTTTTTAGGCATTATAACCAACCTTTTAAATGTACATGTACAAAGTCTCAAATTTTAATGATTTTTAACATTATTTTATATAAACTATTTATTAACTGTCATCAATGTACCAATGAAACAGTATTATTTTGTTAAAATGTTATTATACTCAAAATAAAAAAAAAGCTTTGACATGAAAATTATTTTAAATTTCAATTTATTTTATTCTTGTTAATGTCATTTTGATATACAGGTAAATATTAAATATAAATTGGACAAAATCAGAAAGTTTGTATTGCTGTCGTGCATGGAGAACAACAAAATAAAAATATGCCACAAAACTAAAATCTAAAAAATATATGTACAAGAAAGAAGTTAACTCCAAAAATTTGGGCCTTTTCTTTCTTGTACATATATTTTTTAGATTTTAGTTTTATTGCATATTATTATGCTTTCTGTAAGAAACTGCATTAATAGTGTCTAATATACTATTTTGGCATAGTATACCTGCAGCCATGTACTATGCCTGTCACGTGACTTGGAAGGCGGAGCTACAGTATTGTCAATCAAATAGTGATGAAAATCTTACCTGTAGGGATCTAAGTCATAGAAATCAACCTGAATTTGGTAATATTTCTAATATTATGAAATAAATGAATTTTTGGGATCTGCCATAAAAAGTTATTTTTCAAACTTTCCATGACATTATGCAACTGTTTGAAATATAGGAATTTAAACTGACAGTAACTAAATGAATAGAACAGCTATTTATTAACATGGAAATTGTAATAAAAGATGAAAATAAATGACACAGTCAGCATAATAATGATAATAACATTGTGTTTAGCAATGACTATGCCAAAATAGTGGTCAGGGTTGAATACACATAGTGCACTCCCCTTCGGGTCGTGCACTATGGTCTCAACCCTGACCACTATTTTGGCATAGTCATTGCTAAACACAATGTTATTATCATATTTTTATTTTATTTTGTTCTCCATGCACGACAGCTATATAAACTTTCTGATTTTGTCCAATTTATATTTAATATTTACCTGTATATCAAAATGACATTAACTAGAATAAAATAAATTGAAATTTAAAATAATTTTCATGTCAAAGCTTTTTTTTAATTTGAGTATAATAACATTTTAACAAAATAATACTGTTTCATTGGTACATTGATGACAGTTAATATGACATTAAGGTGTCTAACATACATTTTTATATTTTTAAATATTGAATACAAGTTAGAAACAAACTTTAATTGTGAAAACAACACAGCCCACTATGTTTATTTTTGCCTATAATTAAAAGTTGGCAAACTAGGATGACACCTTTCTAATTAAATGAATGTTCTGTTGATGTGTTTAAAATGTCTGCTGAGCTTTCATAAATATTTTACTCACATATTTAAGTAATAGTTATACATGTTAGATACATGCCAACTGCCTGCAAATTGAGGGAATTCAAAATAACTCCAAATATTACCGAGTTAACTTGCCAGTCAATTAATAACCACCCCACAGTAGAGAGAATCTTTTGAGTCTGATATGTTTAGGCTAGAGGACAATACATTTGAACATTTGATGTAGATAAAGTTTTTGCAGAGAGGCCTGGAAGTATGCTGTAGAAAAAAGACAGTATCTGTTTGATGAAGTATCGAATGAATATAACCCACCATCGACAGAAGATAGCAATGACGCCATGTAAAGGATAAAGCATTGACATTTGGGTTGGGAGGAAGGGGTAATGCAGCCTATAACTATTTAGTTATAGCCAGTCACAAGCCTGGCAAAATGCAGAGCGACCCTTTCACAGGTAATTAAGAAGTGAATATGAATCGTATTTGTGTCAAAATGTTTAAGGACCAGATGGTCTTTTTTTTACTAACATCTCACCACCACCACAACAAAAGCCTTTAATCCAACCACCGCCGCCACCGCCGCCACCGCCACCGCTTAACCACCGATGAACACGACCACCACCGCCGCCGCCGCCGAAAAGTGAAATGAGCACGCGAGCACTGTCAAAAACGTACTCGTGAGTCGTATTAAATACTATTGAACAAAAGCATAAGCTAGCACAAACATAAATAAATCACGAGTTATCTCGCCTAAGTTTCGGGTGAAATCAATAAACTAAAAAAGCAGGAAAAATATTAGGAAGAGTTATCTCCCTTTGATGAACGCGGACGTGATAGAAGACACTTAGCAACCAACAAGGTGCTTAACGACCATATGAATTGCCGCGATGAACGCGGACGTGATAGAAAACACCCACAAAAACGCGGGATATCCCAAGAGTTATGTCCCTTTGACGAACGTCGACGTGATAGAAGACACCCAAAAAGAAACGCGGGAAATCCCAAGAGTAATGTCTCTTTGATGAACGCGGACGCGACAGAAGACACCCACAGAAAAACAATGACAACGACAACTTACGGAAACATCCGAACGACCACGCCCGAATCGTTCCGACTAGGGCAACTTACGGAAACATCCGAACGACCACGCCCGAGTCGTTCCCACTAAGGAAAATACCCGACTTCTGGTCTATACCTTGGGCTATGCCCACTTCCGGTCGCCCAGGTACACTGTAGTAAGGTCACACAGCACCTCTGGGGATCACGTGTTGTTCCAACACGTCATTTCCGGTTAAAATGGCTATTTACAGTAGATATACACCCACTTCCGGCTAACAACAGGGGCTATCCCCACTTCCGGTCGCGTGTGCGTTATAGATTACGGTGCAACCACACCCCTGCGGGATCAGGTGTTGTTGCAATACGTCATTTCCGGTAAAATTGACCGAAAAGGCTACTTCCGGTTGCGCATACGCAACATTAAATGTCAAAAATCCGGTCACGTGACTTCCGCTTCCGGTCACGTGACTTCCTGTGACGTCACTTCCGGTGACGTCACTTCCGGCACCACCTTGCACCACCTCCTCAAATGATAATTTAGAACCACCTATATACTACTTATGTTATTTTTGTTCTTATTTTCCTCTCAAAGGTCAAAATTTGTCCTGAAAATCAATGGTTTAATAATGAGTATAAAGAAATAACCTATTTTTCTGCTAACCACCTATTTCGTAAGAGCATGTATAACTCAGCATAGCATATTTATAATCTCAAATGATCCAAAACTATCAGTAAAAAGGATTTAGCACATATATATATTGATATTGTATTGTAAAATTATTGAAAGCATGAAAAAACACCATGCCAAAAAGATTGCATTTATCATTAATGGAGACTCGGCCATTGCAACGAGATTATACACTGTTATACAAAATACATGTAATACTTAGACCAGTCCAATCAACTACTTGAACCTAGTGATATAAGTAGTATATGAGTACGAACAAACTAATATTTGGGGAGGTGGTGCGAGGTGGTGCCGGAAGTGACGTCACCGGAAGTGACGTAGACCGGAAGTGACGTCACAGGAAGTCACGTGACCGGAAGCAGAATTCACGTGACCGGATTTGTGACATTAAATGTTGCGCATGCGCAACCGGAAGTAGGTATGTATCTACTGTAAGTAGCCATATTGACTGGAAATGACGTGTTGGAACAACACGTGACCCCGCAGGGGTGTTGTATTACTTTAGTACAGTGTACATGCGCGACCGGAAGTGGGCGTAGCCCCAAGTATAGACCGGGAGTGGTCTTATTGGAAGCCCTATACGGGCATGTTGATAGGAAATAACGTGTTGGAACAACACGTGATCCCCAGAGGTGTTGTGTGACCTTACTACAGTGTACATGCGCGACCGGAAGTGGGCGTAGCCCCAGGTATAGACCGGAAGTCGGGAATTTTTCCCTAGTCGGAACGACTCGGGCGTGGTCGTTCGGATGTTTCCGTAAGTTGTCGTTGTCATTGTATTTCTGTGGGTGTCTTCTGTCGCGTCCGCGTTCATCAAAGGGACATTACTCTTGGGATTTCCCGCGTTTCTTTTGGAGTGTCTTCTTTCACGTCGGCGTTCGTCAAAGGGACATAACTCTTGGGATTTCCCGTGTTTTTTGTGGGTGTTTTCTATCACGTCCGCGTTCATCGCGGCAATTCATATGGTTGTTAAGCACCTTGTTGGTTGCTTAGAGACTTCTGTCACGTCCGCGTTCATCAAAGGGAGATAACTCTTCCTAATATTTTTCCTGCTTTTTTAGTTTATTGATTTCACCCGAAACTTAGGCGAGATAACTCGTGATTTATTTATGTATGTGCTAGTTTATGTTTTTGTTCAATAGTATTTAATACGACTCACGAGTACGTTTTTGACAGTGCTCGCGTGCTCATTTCACTTTTCGGCTGCGGCGGCGGTGGTGGTCGTGTTCATCGGTGGTTAAGCGGCGGCGGCGGTGGTTTGATTAAAGGCTTTTGTGGTGGTGGTGGTGAGATGATAGTAAAAAAAGACCATCTGGTCCTTAAACATTTTGACACAAATACGATTCATATGCACTTCTTAATTACCTGTGAAAGGGTCGCTCTGCATTTTGCCAGGCTTGTGACTGGCTATTATTAAATAGTTATAGGCTGCATTACCCCTTCCTCCCAACCCAAATGTCAGTGCTTTTTTGCTTTACGTTGTTTCGTTGTCTTCGGTCGGTGGTGGGCCATATGAATCCAATACTCCATCAAAGAGATATCTCCTCTTATCTAAAGCATAATTCCAAGCTTCTCTTGTGTCATAGTCTTCTTCTTCTTTAAAGCGTTGAACCGTCTTCTTGATCTTTCTATGCACTGGGTCTTTCCGCATATTTTCATTCCAGAATATGCCCTGTAGATAAACGTCCCTCATCTTGTCTTTGTAGTCCTCGTACATGTCTTCAAATGCAAGTTGGCGTGCCTTGTCTTCTTCATGTTCATCTTCAATGTATTCTTCAACCCTTTGTTGGTATTCGGGACTGATTACACTTCCTGGCTTTGGTTACTATTATATCCCATGGTGATTCTGAGTTTGAGTATTCTTCTTCATCCGTAGCATACTCTGGTTCTTCAGTAGCATTGCTTTCCTTGGATATGTCAGACTCCGTTTCTATATCTTGCTGTCTGTCCATCTCTTGCTTTATATTATGAACCAATTGTTTGTGACGTCGAAGATTGAACTGTCGTTGGAATGATAATTACAGCTATCGCAATGGTACATTCCAGAGGTCTTCACCCCTCGAGATTCGTTGAACGAAGAGAAAATTATAATAAGCGAAGCTTTAAATACAGTTTCATTTTGTAGAATGTCTATCTTTAATACGTTCACAAGACTGACTCACGAGTCGATTACTAGTATATTTTTGGCTGTGCTCGCGTGCTCATTTCACTATATTGCTGCTGCTACTTCTGCATATTTGGATATGGCTGCTGCTGCTGCTGCTGCCAGCTTAGAAATGAAAAAAAAATGCAGTAAACTAATACTCTCTGCCATAATCAAACCCTAACCCTATCTATGTATTACAACCCTAACCCTAAACATAATTGAATCCTAACCCTATCTCAATTTTACCCTAATTCTAACCATAATTTTACCCTAACCCTATCTTTAATCTAACCCTAACCCGATCTGTAATCTAACAGTAACCCCAACCCTATCTGTTATCTAACCCTAACCCTTACCATGTTCTAACCCTAACCATAAATTTACCCTAACCCTATTACAATATAACGCTTACCCTATCTATAATCTAAACCTAGCCCTATCTATAATCTAACCCTAGCCCTATCTAAAATCTAACAGTAGTAGTAATAAGCAGTGTTCTGACTATAGCATTACGGCACCCCCGTAGCCGGTCCGTATTTAGAGGAGTGTATGCACGAAATAGCTTACCTCGTCTAGTTAATGTACCTATGGCTTTGGTGGGCAACACGGACCCCGACAACCGCGCAGGACAACATTGAATAGCCGTTTATATCGACGCTAATTCAAGGGGAGAGTATTACGATCCGACAGGTGCACCACCTTACCAAGATCCTTACCTGATTTTTATGAAGAAACGTTGTCATACGTGGACATACAACACTGTACCAGTTCAAGAAGAAGGGAGCACAGTATGCGGACACCATTGCATCTTCTACTTGATTCACCGATGTGCAGGGCACACGATGACAGACGTCACTCGAATATTAGATGATCCCGTAGAAGCAACGAGCATTGTACAGAATTTTGTATTGTTACTGAATGAATATGTTGTTTAAAAAAACGAAGAAAAAAAAACAAAAAACAAAAAAGAAGAAAAAGAAGAAAAAAGGGGGTAATGCAGCCTATAACTATATAGTTATAGCCATAACTATATAGTTATAGCCAGTCACAAGCCTGGAGAAATGCAGAGTGACCCTTATAAATTAAACTAAGTGACAAACTATGAACGCGGACGCGACAGAAGACACTTAGCAACCAACAATTTGCTTAGCAACTAAAAAAACATGGGTAATCCCAAGAGTTGTCTCCCTAAGTTTCGCGACATGACGTCCGTTCGAGAGTTGGAATTCAACTGACACGATTTGTCGTTGCGTGTTCTTTTATACATTCAGTAATCACGTCATTTCCGGTCAATATGGCTACTTACAGTAGATACATACCTACTTCCGGTTGCGCAAGCGCAACCCAAACATGTCAACAACCGGTCATGTGACTTCCGCTTCCGGTTACGTGACTTCTGGTCACGTGACTTCCGGTCTACGTCACTTCCGGTGACGTCACTTCCAACACAACCTCGCACCACCTCCTCAAATATTAGTTTGTTCGTACTCATATACTACTGATATAACTAAAATTTGTATTACAAGAAAGCCAAAATTGATATTACTGAAAAATGTAATATTACAGAACTTTTGTAATGTCATATTCTTGAGAGATAAAATTAGTATTGTAATTTCAGTGTGTGGTGTGAAACAGCTTTTAAAATGCTATATCAGTTAGAGATGAAGTAAACCTATATCATTGTTGTTCAGTTATAAATAAGGCTACCTTTTATTTCATGGTCCAACATCATAGGTTAATATAGTATTCAAATAAAAAACGTAAAAATCTATATCACATGGTATCAACCCTTGACCTATTTCAGCCCACGGTCCTTCGGTCGTCTGGCTGATATTGAGGCCTTGGGTTGACACCTTATGCGCTTCAGATTTTGCCATGTATATACATGTATTACAAATGTTCATAGTAATCTAAAGATAAAGTCATAGATTCTAGTAATATCACAATTCAATTAATAGTACAGATTTCAATAATGTAGTAGCGTTATTTTCTGTATTTGCTTGAACACGAGATTTTAAAACCCTTTTCGATCATGAAAATGAGAAAAAAAATGAACATCAATTTCTATGCGTTTGTCAAGGGAAATATGAAAATGAATAACTGCCATTAAGATGTTGGAAATGAAATTTTCCGTTGCAACAGTTCTGAAATTGGAAAATTGTCCTACCTATTGGACAAAAATAAATTACTTTTCCAAATTAAATCCTCCAGGTCCCTAGAATATCAAATGGTCGTCCCCTTATAGTCATTATCACAATGCACAAAACAAAAGTTATAATTTTATTNTCATGCCGAAATTAAAAACAAAAGGATGACAGGAAACTCCAATAATGACAGAAGACCACAATAAAACACCACCCTCTCAACATATCTCAAGGACTCAAAACTAATCATGCAGTTAAGACAACGACATACATTCATAACGATAGGAAATCAAGAAGTCAACGCAATAATTAAAAAAAAATGTTGGATACTGCATATGCCACGGTCATTTGTTTTGAAAATTTTTACAGTTTTATCAATAAAACACTAATTTAAAATTCCATGTTAGAAGCTGACATAAAATGAAGCTCATTATATGAATAAATAGAAGGTGCAGTTCAACGCATCAATCAATTTATAAAGTATATTGAATATAAAATATAAGCATCAGTTGTATTATTGCTGCGGTCAAGCAAGTGGCAAAACTTTCAGTTTACCGAAATTAGGATTTACAACCCAAGCTCTCTACCTTTCATTGACTCGCCGACATGCAAAGACAACATTGTATACATTTGTCAGGTTTTCACGTCTGATATATCTACAATGTAGACATTTGACATCGATGAATCTTACACATTGTGTAAGCTTGGGGTGTTAATCTTGACTTCATTACAATAAAAGTTTTGCCACTTCCTTGACCGCAGCAATAAAATGCCTTTTACTATTGTTCTTAATGTACACCGTATGCATTCATAACGGTCGTTTAGTGTGCACAGAACGTCAGTAAAGCGTTTTCGACGATCTTTTGGCAGATGAGTTGGAAATTTTTCATCTTATTTTCATAATAAAACATTTGCTAATAAGTTACTCGTTAGTCGGTTTGCGCTCTTTGCACGTTTAAAACAACGTTCTAGAAACTACTATATATTGCACACAAAGCGTGTATAACGCACATCTGGCGTTCTTCTTACGCTGGCATAACTAATCAACAACACGTTTGCAAACGTCGTGAAATTTTAAGCATCTTCAAAGTTTTCCGGTGCACCCAACGTGCGTCGACGTGTTTTTTTATTCGCTAAGAATGTGCCTCTGACTTACACAACGCACACCAGCATGTATGAAAATATTATCACGCGTTGGCATACGTAAGCACTCTGTGTTATAGTTTGGTAGAGCCATAAAGGAACAATTAAAGCTAAAACTGCGGGAATGTATTGACTTTTTTTTCTGAAATATGTCATGTTAAATCATGTTGGGGAAGGACTTTTTCTGAGTAGTACTAGTACCTTAGCGTATGAACACCTTGGTTTTCTGTCATATATCTACGTTAATTGTTTTAACTCCTAACACAGTAGGTTCAGTATTTAGTTACTAGTTCATTATGTGATATTGAACAGTCTAAAGCAAACTGATAATCACAATGATAGTCATTTTAGAACCAATTGCTGAAGGTGTAATTGTTTTTGAGTGAGACGTGCGATTTCCAAACCAACATTAAAGCCATATATCGTACGAATATTTCACTTCCAAATTTAATAATTTAATATAGTATGGCTACACACATGATAATAGGTGACATTCCCAAATTACGGGTAACATGTCAAAAAGTCCAAAGTCTGTAAATCCCATCAAATTATTTGGAAGCAATACTTTATGATTTTGAAGGGTAAAGTTGAGCACTATGTAAGAAAATGGGTGAAGAAAAAGACGATGCAAGACTGGATCGCATTTTCCATTATTTTATCAATATAATTGTAAATACAGAATTAAATAAAATCATCTGAAATTCGTTGTTAACTCTAAGCTAATTATCCATTTAGACAAAGCTGACGCAATATCTGTGATGTCTTTCTAAAAAGGAAGATATTGAGAGTTTATCACTAATTCTAATACAACATGAATGTAACAGTAGATTTCATTGGTCAAAAGTGACCGTCAAATACTCTATCTACATGCCTTGGACAGAGTAGATTCCGCGTTTTGCCGCCATTTGGTATCCATTTTGCAAATCCAAAACAACAAAACTTTTGTATCTCGTCAATAAAGCAAAACAAAACATATTTTTATCGTTAAAACACCTTTTAATCGCATTTACTTACGATCTGAAGCGTACAGCAAACCAAAAAATGTCCTCCGCTTGTGAAAATCCATTTAAAGTGAAGCTCTGACGTTGTGTTGTTATGACGACATTCAACACAAAAGATTTTAACGTCGTTTGGCGGAATTTTATTTTTTGCCTTTTTTGACAAAAATATTGTTTTATTGCATTAGAATCGCAATAACAGTACATTATTTTAATATCCGAGGGCGTCAATCTTGATTTGACGGTCAAAAATATCCGTTTACAGCCTCCGCTGCGCGTCGCCTGTAAACTGCATTTTTGACCATCAAATCTACGATTGACGACCTCGGATATTAAAATAAAGTACTGTTATTGCTTAAGTTGATACGCTAATACTATATGGAGTGACGGGGTTACGAAGTACAAGGAAGCGCAATAAACCGGAATTTCAGTCTCAAATTCCATGGAGTGAGATACATCGGCAAGGGATTGCCGAAGTAAAAATAATTCCAAAATCAGAAATCCAAAATCAATCGGCAATTCAGATCAGGCAAAAATTTAGACAGCATGACAAAGACAAAAAAAAATGAACAAAATGAACGAGAACCCAAAAACAAAACAAAACAAAACAAAAAAAACAAAAAAAAACAAAAAAAACAAACAAATACAATGAAACAAGCAAGCAAAAAAAAACAAAAACAAAAACAAAACACAAAAAAAAGAAGGAAAAAAAAACCGGGTACATCGACAGGGTAAGGTCTCCTGTTTGCATATACCTTCCGTCTTGAGAGAAATGATAGGTCCAAAGTTAAATTTATCTAAGTAATAAGTCCGATAGTTTACATGTTGTATCTTCTCAAATGTGAAATCAGTCGTATGTTGTGAGACTGTGGCATTATACTAGTAAACAAATTCATGATGGGTCCATAAAATTTTAGGAATGTGAATTTCAAGAATTCTTTCTGATATTCACGTAGAAGTAGTTATCTGGTTAGTAACTTTCCTTTGTTCCTCTGTATTTTTTTTATCCTTATTAGGGATACGCTCTATCATATCGTATCAGCTAATATACATAAAGACAGTCTGAGGGCAACGGATATTACTACTGACGATAGGACAATCAACGATGGTAATTTTGCTTGTAACAAATTCAGGTGTTAAGTCCATCTTTGCGAGAAACATTTTTTTTAATTTTTGTAGTGTTTTCAATTTTTAATTTCCAGTTGAAAAATCACAAATTAAAAAAATTACCAATTATGAACTTCCCTTTCTCTTTCTTAACAGCAAAACACTTTTCTATATCTCTCTTTTTGAAAAACAAAAACAAAAACACTGTCTCACTCTATGAGTTTTATCCTTTCAAATCTCTATCGCCATGCATGACATCATTAAAAGATATGACATGTTGGTCTCAAATAGAAATTCAAATATTGTGAATCTGACGAGTCCGGAAAGCGGAAAAGGAAACGCGTATTATTCCTGAGTATTTCATGCTGGTTATTAATGAGACTTCAGACTGCAAGTATTTTGTTTTGAATGTTATATTTACAAAGTTTTTGTGTTTGTTGATGTCCCGTGTCTTTTTTCTTCGATTCTTGGCTTTTGTCTTTGTTTTTTTTTTTTTTTTTTGCTTTTCAAATTAATGTATCGTTTGTTCCTTCAATATTTGTTGCCAGTGTTCCTTGCATAGTGTAAAGTTGCTTAAACAAGATCTTTACGAAGTATGATATAAATTAATTTCGTTTGCTTTGTTAATTGGACACTCAATACTATACATAAACAATGACAAAATCTAGTTGTGTTTCAAACTTATATGATATCCCTGTAACTATTTGAATATGAACACTTTAATTTACCAACAAATCACCTGATGTTGCGTTATGAATCACTAAGTGACTGGTATTTATTTAGATTTTTACTTTGTTAACTTTACAAAAAAACACACAGTCGGTAAGTATACTTAAATAAACGAAACATCAGAAGAAACGTTTCACTTGTTACTGTCCAGCTTTTGTAGAAATTTTTTACGTAATTGATTCCTCATATATATTAATAAACTCTTAAAGGTCTAAGACAAACAAGAAATTACAAGTTTAAAAAAAATGATTTTGATGTTTCAAACTTTCAAATTTTTTTCAAATCAATTTTAATGTCTTTCATCATCATATACCTGAAGTTTTCAGTTAAAGAAACACATGAATGTTTTGGAGCAAATTTAGAATCGATTATTTATTGGATGCCTTGAAGGGGTTGAAAAGGCATGCTTGAAATAATAAACTTCTTTAATGTAATCACCATGCTGCAATTCATAATTAAGTTTAATTCCATCTTTATTATCGATTCAAAATATAATTGTGATTATATATACATAGTGTAAACACATGTACAATAAATACACGTAGATTATCAAAGCAAAGTGATTTTTACCGCCTAACGGGTCTTTAATTTATAGCGTGAATTCGTTCCACACATTTCCCGCGGATTTATTCATAATCTTATAAGCGTTTGAGAGCACGAATTTAAGGTACCCTTAAATGCAACAAATGTCACAGGCAACGAGACATAGGACTTGCTTTTCCATCATTCACTGTCAGTTTTTATGTTTTGTGATCTGCTCTCACTTAAGAACATACATATCCATTTTGTACACAATTGCTTCACAATCTAAATATTGCAAACTCCCATGAAAAATGCAACACTTTTGAAATTTCACTATTAGGCGGCCTATAATTTGACGCTTGCGTCAATAATTTTCTTGTTGATTCCTCATATATTTTAATAAACTCTTAAAGGTCTAAGACAAACAAGACAATTTTACATATGCAGCAGCAGTAACAATTTGTTTGGAAAGTATACGAAAACAAAAGGTTAAGAATATCTTTCTGCATAATTTCCTTGTTGTAATTTTATTATCCAGAGTTACCAAAATAATGACACATGTCCATATCTAACAATTAAGAACACCAAAGGTTAAAATCTCAATGTTAAACGAAATTTTTGCTCTTTTGGGAGTGTGTAAAACAGTGATTTGCTGAGAAACTGAAACCTAAAAAACCAAAATTCGTTTATATTTTTTTATAGAGTTCCGTAAACATAATAACAGAAACAAAGTGTAAAAAATCAACACGTTGTAAGAAGTATTGAAGAGATATTTGCTTTTGAATTATAAGGCACATAGAAAAATAAATTATTGTGATGCGTTTTTTTATATATTCAGTACATATGATTAGAATAAGAAACAAAATACGAAGTTACCGTACGTAGTTTCTGCATATGGCCGTTTCGAAAACTTATGTCTTTTCAGTGCATATGAAATCTAATCAAAATGATAAGGCTTAACTAATAAAATATTGTAAAATTGGGACATATTTGAGAATGGATAATAATTTAACAGACAACTTTGTTATACAATTAAATTTGATGGATATTTAATATTATTTAAACATATAATATATACAAATCTGAAACATTAAATCATATCTGCCAATATATAACCCCGATTTATATTTTTTAACAGTAAACTTTTGGAGATCTGGACCACTTGACCTTATGCATCCAATATTTTTAAAAGTTTAGGGTTGAGGTCCGATGTCGGATGTCGAAAAATATGCCTTTGTAAACATTTAACCAACACTGTATGTAATTTTCTGAGATGATTCAAAGAAAAATATTTCATGACTTCGCATCAAGGCATATATGTTCAAAAGTTATATAAATAGCAATTTGCATTAATTAGCCTACACTCAATCTTTTGAGATTCCATATTTGTAAGGTGTCAATGTATGAGACATCAATTACAGATAATTAATTTCAAACCTTCCGATTTCATAAAAAGTACCCGGAAGTTGCATTTTTATCGAAATCAAATGACGTTGCAAAAACAAATGGAAAGTCATAACCCCATGTCTCATGTTTTGCAGAAATAGTTTTCGAATTGTGATATTCTCTATGGCGAGCCATTCAGACCATAATGTCGATATATTTGGTATCGTAGACAGATTATCCTACCTAGTAAATACTATTGGAACTAAGTAAATGGGGGTAACAACAAT
>MJUU01040310.1:15938-33868 GCA_002080025.1 Modiolus philippinarum
GAAAAAATTGTCAACGCAATGGTCCTGACTTGGTACAGGGATTTCAAAAGAAATGAGTGCTTAAACCGGGCAGTTTACGGCGCGCAACCCCCCTTCCCCTTTTCCATTGCAAGAGTGTCCGGTAGCATCTAAACAGCAAAATAGCCCGATGTTCCAGTATATCGTGGTAATTGTTGTTTTTCAACTAATATTTATCTACTCTACCTGCCTAAAATTGTTTTCTATGCACGTTGTAACAGTCCTTTTCTGTCTCACACACCATTGTAATCTACTTTTGTGTCATTTACGTTTTTAGCAGTTTTGACATGTCCGCCATTTGTTTATGTCATGAAAAGGTGCTTCAACGAATATCATGCTACATGTAAATATAGAAATGTATCTATTGCGCACCCACTTGATCAAAACTTACGTGACTTTCCGCGGATATAATTACTGATGTCACAATCTAATTCACATATGCAAATTAGCATTTTTGGTTGGCAACGCTTAACAATTACCATATTATATTGAAAGGATAAAATTTTGGATTTGTAAAACACAGTTTTATCATTGAGAAATTCATATTTTTTCTACCGATTTACTTTTTCAAAAATTTTGGTGAATATTTTTTCATTTGCATTTCGAAAATTTGGAAAATTTAAAAAAATCAAATGGTTTACAAATAAGATTGAAAATAATAAGTTTAATTTTTTTCCAGTAAAAGTGTGAACATTACATAATTTGGATCAAAAGGAATTATCAATTTACCTCATATAACAACTTCTTACTGGTTTTACAGTTTTATGACCCTAATCAGTGACCACGATTTCTTGCCAACCAAAGGTAATTTTTCAAGCCTGTGACGTCACGGCGGAAACTTCTATTGGGATTCACATGTACTCTTCCATGTTATGTACGATGGATTGCAATTTTTGGTAGATAAAAATACTTTGATAAAAACATAGCTGAAATTGCCCGCATTTTTATTTAAATATAATGATGCAGTGTCATTGTAGGATGTTGTTATCGGATTTTGAAGTAGATTTTTTGTAAATTAATTTGTCTTATTAAATAATATCGTAAAATCAGCCCTAATATATGGCAAATACGGTATGTGTCATACCCGGGGGGGGGGGGTAATTCTTATATTATTTGTACGGGGACGTGCGGCTGGGGATCCAAAAATTATACCGAATTAATACCAGATTAATGATCGAAATCTATACCCAAATAAATACTGCCCTTATATATGACACCCATAAAAATACTAATGTACAATGTAAATTTATTTTATAATTAAAAGAAAGCGGGACAAATTCTAAAATATGGCATATAAAATTTGTCAATTCTTAATAAAAGTCATGTTCAAGTAGCAAAATGCCGAAGTAGCTGTTAAGTTAGTTTTTGCAGTTGCGCATTTGGACAACTTCTGTATCTTCAGTGCAGAAAAAGTGATACTTGTCTTTTTAACTGATTAAGACTTTTTTTTTAATTTTTCAATGGTTGCAGCTTTTTATAAAACGTGTTTAACTTTTCATACTTTTATTTTATAATCTGGAAGCCCATTTCACATTTAACTGATGTATTATGGACAACGGAATTCATTGTCACATATCAATACCATAACGACTGAGCAAAACCAGAAGTGTGTCCAGTAAGGACAAGCATCAAACTTGCCCAGTTTAACGAAAACGAAACCAGTTAATGTCTTAAGTTCTGCTGGTCGCCACTTGTCGCACACAGAGCATGTGTCTTCATCTTCAGTAAAACAGTGTCATTTTCTCTTAAGCTTTTTTTACCGTAGCCTTAGTAATCTTGCGAGCTTCGGAAAAGGCTGATGCATCACAATGTTTATTATTTGTGCTGGTTTCAACGTTTACAGTAACTTCGATATTTTGTTATTTACAACTTGTTCCTATGTATAGAGACTGTAAGTCTCGTTCAATCATGAAACTTCCGGATGCATTTTTTGAACTCGGAAGTTGCATTCTGCACGATTATATATGACGTACCAAACAAAAAATTGTTTTGGCGGGAAACGTTTTCGAATTTCAATTTTATTGTGAATTTTCGGTGTCACATGACGAGACATACAGACCCTATAGTTGTCAATGACTTTGGGAATGAGGTCTGAGGTTGCTGTAAGAAATAATCCCTGTTCTTCAGCTGATTGTGTTTCTTCATCATCAGCAACGATAGTGTCATTTTCTTCAGCAACATCCGGAGAAGAATCAGTAACTATATTTCAAATTGTACCGGTAAATGGTGTAGTTTCATCAGATAGAATGGCATTATCATTGAACGGAAAGATACTGAGTTTTTTAAATGTTGACACTTATTTTTGTTGTGACATGACATTTAGATAAGGCTGGCAAGTATAAGAGTGGCAATATCATACTGTGCTATGCAAAAGGCAAGGTTTTCCTGCATGAATGTTGAACATTCCCTTTTATAAATATTCTTAAATGGCCAAAATATTCCAACGTCAAGAGGTTGCGTTAAATGGCTGCTCTGGGGCGGAAGGGCAAACAGAATGATATTCTGCTTCTAAGCCAAATCAGGTAGGGTCAAACAAATGTGAGATCTATACCCATCATGAAAGAGAAGAAAAGGTTCATGATTTTTTTACTGTAATTGCAACATTATTTGCAAAGTGTGACTGGATGTACTTGTGGAATATTTGCATTTGCATGTTGGACCACCAAGACTCGCTCATTTCACCATCAAAGCCAGGGGATCACCTGCTAGAAACTCATTATTCCATTGCTTGTCAGGGAATATGTGGTAAAGTGGTATAAAGTTGCCCTGTGCATTTCCTCCTGCAATAATCGTAATGGTAGATTTTTCTTACGGTTATGGACTGAAGCTTGGTATTTTTATCACAAACTACTTTTGGAGGTGAGTGAGCAGTTGTTATCCCTATTTCATCAATGTTATATATTCTGGATGGTTTATCATGGAAGTTGTTAGTTGTAAGAACAGTTCAAAGTTCCTTGAAATAGTTGCTTATATTTTGAGGAGATGCATTCTAATGATTCTTTGTTCTAGCAACAGGCAATTTTTAATTCTTTCCATCTTCCAAGAAAACATTACAGAACCAGTGATTACATAGCTAACATGAGTTATCTGTAGACTGCAATTTCTTCCATAGAGAAGCAGCATAATTGTTTGTTATGAATTGGATGTCTGTCTTTGTGTACTAATAGCCAATCTTCGCCATGTATACAAGATTATCCATCAAAGATTTTTCTTCCCCCATTGTAAATAAAGTCCCAACTCTAAATTTGGCACCAACTACACTTTCCTTTAACTGTCCCTCAAATTCATCTCTAGAACTGGATAATCTATTGCAGCTCTGTATAAATGAAATTAAAGGGACAACAGGAAACACCTACAATGGCTGAAAATTATAATAACATGCCACAATCTGCTAGGGAACTACACAGGAAAAACATAAATTAGACAAAAGACAAACGTAAACGACGATAGGATCTCGGGACAGCCGGACTTGGTACCGGCACTAGCAAAAGCCAGCGGTAGGGTAAAACCGGTTTATGGGTACCAAAACCTCCCCATTAAAGACTTCCGAATTTCAAGCACCGAATTTCAGCACTATAGTCTAACCATAAGTTTCCCCTATCATATTGGAGCTTTTTTTTCTTTAGTCCATGGTCTATTCAAAATTTCAAAATATAAAAAATAAATAAATAAATAAATAAAAATTTGAAAGTAGCAGGTTAGTAATAACTGGTTCATAAATTCTTGAAAGAGGAAAATTTTCAGTTGGAAAATGGCAAAAGTTATCTAGCCCCCTCTGTCAAAAAAAAAAAAAACATGAATAAAGGACAAAAAAAATTCAAACATGACTTTGATTACATGTCAAAAACTGTTAATCCATCGAAATATATCAATTTTCCATTTTTCCCTTATTTGTTAACCTGGCTTTCCATAGTTTTTCCCCCTGCAAAGTTGTGAAGGTCACTTAATCACATGACTTCGACATCCTTGGACGTGGATGAACAGACGACAATATCAACAACACTAACTTCATCCTTGCTCCTTTGTGTGGATGTTTTTGGAAGGATTGTGTCACAGATTTTTTAATGGCAGCCGTACGCGTTTTAGTGAAAATAAACAAAAGTATGTTTTACTTACTGGAAATCTCGACATTGTTGACGGTAGTAAAAGTGATGGAACAACGTGATAATAGTGTTTACATACATTTCTAAAAATGAATGTTTCTGAAATGACGCCAGGAATTCCCTTCTAAGCAAATACCACGATATTCGGGAACCCACGATATTAGGAGAAGGGAGTATACTTTGTTTCTTTCATGAAAGTTTTCATATTTTTCACATTATACGTACATATCGCTTGTGTACTTATCAAGTGCGCTATGTTTAGGGGCCTGAAATTGGTTCAATTTTTCCCTTTACAATCTTCATGACGTCTTATTGAGTAACAAGTTTTAAGTATCTTCACACCAGAGTGTTTGCTTTCATCAAGGCTGAATGGACATTTCATCTTCATTTGGCATCTTGTCTGCTATCTGGTTCTGGGCTATATGAACAAAGTCTAGGGTTCACCTCAGACTTACATTACTAATTCTGTAAAGAAAGATATGTTTTTTTTTCTATTTCCATAATCAGGCATGATTGTTCTGGGATTGCCTTTTTTCTACATTTTTAAAGATGCCAAAGGACAACCATAACTTCTTTATTGTATCCGCAAGCAGTCATGGCTGTTTCATTGCTCTGCCACAGTGATGTTTGTTTTGCATTCCTACTTTTGGAGCTGTCCAAATAATTTTATAGTGTTTAGCCATTAGCTCACAGCCCAGTTCGTTTGTTTGCTCAGATTATGTTAGTATGTTATACGCATTAGATTTAATTATTCTGCACATGTATTTGACTTGGTTAATTGCCATTCTGAATGGTGACTTTTGCCTCAAATCTATTTCCAGTTCCATTTCCAATTCCTACCGTTCCCTGGTTGGTTTTTATACTATGCTTAACTGCATTTTTCCTATTGCCCGAATCCTTATAATGCAGATTCCATTTCATGAAGGTTGACTTCCATTTTGAGTGGAAAAATTGTTTGAAACAACGGCATTAGAATACCAAAGGGACAAAGAAGTGGCATTCATAAAAATCGAAGTCCAAAGACCAAAAAGAGAACACAGAAAATAATGACGCCAGACAGCCACAAAGCACAGATATAAATAACACAACATTCAAAACCAAGGCACTCACAGTGTGAAGTCCCATGAAACTGAAAACGACATCAGGTGCTCCGGAAGGGTAAGCATATCCAGTTCTGTTAACAGCACTCGTCACACTGTAAGTGAATAAATTTGGGAAGAAGTCAAAATCCGTATAGTCAAGAAGACGCGAGTTGTTTTTCTCCTTCTAGTGCCGGCACGAAAATCAGTTGTGCCGATTACATTTGTCTTTGTAGCATGTGATTGAAATTTTAAGTCATTATGAATATTTCCCGTTGTATTTTATGTTACTTATCCTAAATTCTTATTTCAGGTCAATTTAAGTTTTCAGAGTCTGCTGTAATGCTACTAGTAATGAAGTACCTCATTAATTTTGGATGGTACTGATCACATTGATGTTTCGAAATACGTCCTCACTACAAATATTCCCAGTTTACATTATAAAATACAAAAACAAAAACAACAAAATATCACTTCAACTGAAGTTAGTTGAAGATTTAATTTACAGTACTTATTTAATTTAGAGTTTAACAAAAAAAAATAATAAATAAATAAATAAAAAATAATAAATAAATAAAAAAAATAAAAACATTTTCGAAATCAATCAAGTATCTGCAAAAATACCCTACTTCATGTCTGTTAAATATATTGCCCATGATTAAATGTATTGACTACCTTTATTTTTGTTTGAAAACATGTTCCTTTGTGATTTTTTACCAGGCGACAGGTAAATCAGTCCCTTTTGTAATTAGCAGATTAAACAAATACTTTCAATAAATGCTCTCGCGCGACCCGAATTTACCTATACAGTTTCAAACTTCTTATTACTTGTCAACAATAAAATCGTATAAATTTAAATGAACTACTCATATATTACAACTATTTAATATTACGTGCCATTTATATATATATATATATATATTGATTTAAAAGACAGAACAGAAAGGAAAATGATCACCGACACCTTCAAACCTTCATACCTAAAAGGTTTTATTCTTCTGAATATCGTGTCAATAAGATTGTGCAAGGAAGAGGACATTTGTCACGTGTTTAATACAAGTCAGGATGTATTCTGTGAGTGTAAAACAAAACACCTAACTGCTATACCTGCTGGTTGTCCATCATATACAACAGTACTAGATCTGCAAGGTAACAATTTCACTTCTTTGTTAGATAATTCTTTCAAAACATTTACCATGTTAAAAAATCTTACATTAAGAAATTGTGAAATAGATGAAGTTCACTCATTTGCATTCCGTGGATTATCGCGCCTCAGATATTTAGATCTTGGGAGCAATAACATTACACAAAATTCACTACCACTTGATGTATTTAAACCGTTAGCTTCTCTTACAGAGTTAAAGTTTGACTCAAATAAGTTAACAGATTATCCTGACCAACAGCTCGGAGAACTAGTGAGTCTAAAACGATTGCTTATCGATGGATTGCGTGGAAAAAGGCTTGGAGACGGCTTTTCTAAACTAAGAAATCTAACCGACCTTTCCTTCAGTTCCTGTAAATTAGAGACACTTTACAATGACACGTTTGTATCATTAACATATTTACCTATAAAGTACATTCAGTTAGATTGTTATATACATTCCGTTGAATTTGGGGCTTTTTACCCATTGACGTCCTTATCTACCCTTGATATGAGCAATAACTTAATACTTAAACTATCTACGTTGATACCGTCCTTGAATGCATTTAATGATCGTAATATGACGTCATTACATCTAGATGGTAATAACGACAATCGGGAACATGATTTAATTGAACTAACGTCAGAAGATGGTCAAGTGCTTGGAAATATTTGTTTTAAAGAAATCTCTTTGAGAACAAACAGAATTTCTCAAATAAAAACTGGATTCTTTCGTGAAATGAAATATAAACACTGCATAGAAAAAATAATCCTCTCAGATAATTACATAGCTGGAAATCTTGGAGCGATTTTGGAGTTGTCATTGTTGGAAAACTTGAAATATTTAGATCTTTCTGAACAGTCCATGCATCGCCTTCGCAACTTTAAGCGTGACATTTATTTTAGATTTCCACTCAGTTTACAGTTTTTTAATTTTTCTAATATCAAGTCGAGTGGCACTAAACTAAATGATGTTACTTATTTTACTAATGCTGATAATATGCGAGTATTTGATATTGCAAATTTAGGTTTCGATTCCTGTGACGGACTTCTTATTGGTTTAGAGAACCTTCGTAACTTTAATGTTTCAGGTTCTTATTGCTCTTCACTACCAGAGATTTTTTTCAGATACTTTCCAAATCTTACAAGTCTCACGTTTCGGAATGCTAATTTTTCATATGTACTTGGAGTCGTATCCTACAAAAACATATTAAATATCACAAGATTTCTTGAATATATAGATTTTTCTGGAAATAACCTGAAATACATTGTTCCAAGTATCCTTTCGTCGCAGTCACATTTTCTTACGGAACTGGTATTGGATAATAACCTTTTTACACGAATACCGATAAAAATTAACACCTTTTCAAAATTACGACACGTTAGTTTAAGAAACAACAGAATAAAATATTTAACTAATGATGAGATACTTGCAATTGATATTGCATCTTCAAAAAAAGATATGACAATTAACCTGGATAACAATCCTTTAATTTGTAATTGTAAGTCAATACAGTTCATTGGCTGGCTCTTCACGACAAAAGCCAAATTTCCAAATAAAGAGAATTATGAGTGTACGTTTACAGATGGACGTATTGAATCAGCATCATGGGCGTATTCACAGCTTCAAAAAACAAAATTGCATTGTATATCTGAAATGTGGCTAGTTATTTCGTGTATCCTTCTTGTTTCAACGTTAATAGCAATATTCATATCAGCATGGATATTCAGATACCGGATTCCTCTGAAATTTTGGTATTATAATATCCGCCGGAAGTATAGATTATCAAAAAGTGCAGACAACACTGACAATTTCAATTATGATGCATTCATAGGATATCATCATACGGATTATGAAATTGTTAAAAGTGAAATAGTGCCTTATATGGAAACCGATAAAGGGATGACATTATGTGTACACCAACGTGACTTTCTTGCAGGTTTATATATTGGTGATAATATAATTAATGCTATCAGAGAGAGTAGGAAAGTGGTTCTCCTGATAACTCAGGAGTATCTGAAAAGCAAATGGGGAATCTGTGAGTTAGATATGAGCAGAATGCATATGATGCATGAAAATCGTGATCTACTTATTATCGTAATGCTAGAGAACATAATACCATCTCAGATGCCTACATCTCTATTAGATATATGGGATCGTGTAACTTGTCTTGTGGGCCGTGAGACAACTGGTATGAGCAATTCATCGCCGGATCAATCTTTTCTTGAGAGACTTTTTGATGCTATACGGACATAACAATGACATATGGTGACTTACATTAAGGTCTTTTTCAATACACAGAAACATAGTTTAAGATTTGGTCAGTCAATACTTAGATCATCACCTATAAGATAAGCAATGATGGGACATGGAGTAAATGCACATATGACAAAGTCTCTACAAATGCATGGTAAAAAGTACTGGAACAATGCTTTTATTGTTGTTTATCATCTTGAGGCCTTCAACAATGAGCTTTGCCCATACCTCATAGTAAGTTCAAGACGGCCCATAGCAATTCATTGCTAGATGTCGAGCAACGCTACATCAATGTTTACTCTGGCCATGGTTCATCAACAGCACATATTTAGTTATTAATGTATAAGCAACAAATAGAAGCGTTTGGTCAGTGGGGCAAGACAAGTGAGCTTCTGAGCCTCTATAAAATTCTGGGAAACTCGATGTTCTCAACCTAACAAGGGCGTCCGGAAATCTGTGATTTACACTTAATAAGTGCAGTTCGAGAAATCAAAGAATGTAACTCCATATAAATTGATAAAATAAGTTTAACATTAACAAAAACCCTTTTCTTTTTTCGCATGACAATGGTCAATTTATCAGGATTTTAGAATCGCCCTAAAGTGGATGACTACAATAAACACGCAGACGCAGACTTTTATAGGGTTTAGTTATATTTTAGATCTTTTACCAGTTTTACATGGGGTGATTTTTAAAGACAGTTTTTGTCACTTTGTATTAATTAACTTCCTGGTAGTAAAACTCAGTTGAGACCATCGAGTTTCCCAGGCGTGGTTTGTTAAGTTTTTTTTTACACTGACTGTGATTTTTCCCTATCTTGTAAGTATGCTATACTTGTCACTTTAACATCTAATTTGCTTATGTCATACTTAATAAATTGTACTACCTAAAATTTGCTTTTCTATTGATACTGATGGGGTTATAAATGTGACTTAAACATGATGTTATTTGAGTTGGTCGAATTATTATCTGTTTATATTCTTCGTCATTTCTTTTACTCAATTTTTGCAATACGGCCTGATACAACCTTTAAAAATATAGCATTTACATCCAAAACGATTAGGAGAATTAGGGAAAGTCATTCTTTCAATCATCTATTGCATACATACTTGTCAATGTAAGGGACAAAATCATTTTTAAATAATAAACTTTAAACTACATTTATAATACATTGAAATATATAGTTTACAGTGGTTCATACCCTTAAAAGACATTTTCAGATAACTAGTTCTACTTTCGAAGACGCGACATTTTCTTAATATCAATTCATTTTACCATTGGCATTAAATTAAACATACAAGTAAAATGAATATTATTTTAAAATAACATATAAAATCAAAATAAAGTATATACAAATGTATTAATGCTATTTCTGCCATCATCAAGTCATCCTTTCAAATGAGGATAATTACAAAATTACCAAACAGAATTCGCCGTTTCAGAAACTTAGGAATTGTGGGTACAGAGATTGTCTTTGAAATTTTGGTGTACGAACAATCGATTTTCAACCAATGACGTTATGTTATTTACGTTCTTGACCAATCAAGAGTCAAAATCAACAAGGAAAAAAACAAAGTAGATGCAAAACCAAAGGAAGACTTGTAAACCACAATGGTGGTTAATCTGGTTTTATGGAGCGCCAAACTTTCCATTGCGGTAGTGTCCGGTAGCAGCTGGAAAGCAATGGCTATTGAAATATTTTAGACGATGAAAATAAATGTTCATCCCAGTATTACTTAAAATTACTTAAAACAGAATCTTTACTCAAAGTTCGGACCGAAACTTCAACAATTCTTAGAAGGAACTGATATCTGTTGAAGAGTTTTCTAAATGATCTGTTTTAAAGCCCTGATAAGGCGGCCATGGAATCAACTTAAAGCCTAATGAATAAAGTCAGAATAATACGGGACTCTCAAGACAGGAGCTATTTTTGTGTTTTATTATGTAAACAAAAGGGAAAACTTGTACCAGACTGCATTTCATTTTCGGGATTACCCTCCTTCCAGGCAGTTCAAATATAAAACAGAATCGGTTAGTTTAACCCGAAAGTTCCGTATTGGGGCAAGCTCCGGCTTTTCAGTGAAACTTTCATTATAGTCACAGAATAAGTTACTTTCAATGCAAGGGAATTCCTAAATACGGGACTTTCGAGTCGTGTTCTCACCGAAAAAAATTCTGTTTCTATAGAAAACAATCAATACATCAATACATTGAAAGAAAATCAGTAATTAATTAACACCGTTTGGCCAAGAGTAAGTTATATATTTAATATATTTGTAGCGCCACAGATTAATTGTTTTTTAATAGGTATGTAGGAAAAATTATAAGTACACTTCCATGTCATAAATAGTTTGTTTTTTAGGTAGTATATATGCTTTTAATGGGTCAGGAATCCAGTCATTCATTTTTACCTTCATTTTAGGCGATCGTTGACGCCTTCAATTACACGAATTCATATCCCGTTTTCATGAAGTTTATATGACTGTTTGGCCGTTGTAAAACAAAAATTCCGTATATTTCAGCAATTTTGAAAAATGTAGATGGACTTGTTGTATCAATTTATAAGTGATCGATATAGCACTTATGCATTTAAACACTCTTTATATATATAACTATGTATCTAAAAATAAATCGGAAATTTGACTAAGTATTCTTACATGTATCTTAACAACCATTATATCTATTTATATTTCAAATTAGTCAGCGTTTTCTAACTATTGTAAATTTTCCGTGAATTTAATTATGTAGGCGTTTCTGTGAAAGATAGATAGTGGTACATGTAGTTGCCGTTTACAGTATTTTCAGTTTCTGACATTCCTTGAAGGAGACATTAATGGCGAAACAAGGAAGAGATCAGACTTTAATAATAGAAGCACAGACTCTTGCTAAAGAATATATTGAATTACTTAAAACATGGATTCCAAAACGAAAGGCTGTGGTTAAAGAAATTCGGGATATTGCGACAGAATTAGAAAATGTCAGAAGAGATACTACAGTTGCAAAGGTAGTCGGTGGAGGCGTTGCTGTTGCGGGTGGGTTTGCTGCTGTTGCCGGAACTATTGCTACAGGTGGACTGGCAGCACCGTTGATAGGAGCCGGTATTGCGTCGGCCGTGGCGGGTGGTGTTACAAGTGTTGGAGCTGATATTGCAGAACATTATATATCTAAAGGAAAACTTGAGACAGCTCAATCAGTACTTAATGCCGATTCAGAACTGATCAGGAAAATTGAAGCAAAGAAATCGCAACTTGATTCTAAAGCAAAAAGTCTTAGCCATGCCATGCATTTAAGTACTGAACAAGTATTTGGGGCACTACTTATGACCACTTCACCAGATACAAAATTCTCGGATAATAAGCTTCCTGTATTTGTTGTGTTGACTTCAACAGCAATATTTTACAACCTGTTGCAAAAATCATTTGGAGTAGAAGCCAAACTCGGTAAAGGAATAATATCAACATTCGCTGAGGTTTCAATAAAAGGTGCAACAAACGCAGCGGGAAAAGTCTTGAGTCGGGTAGCCATTGGAGCAATGCTTGTCTTTGACATTTACTCACTAGTCAAGGACTCTGTTGAACTCGCAAAAGGGTCACCATCGGCAGCTGCTGATTCTTTGCGACAAATAGCACGTGAGTTGGAGGAGCAGGCCGACAAAACTAGAGATACCTTAGACCAAATCAGGTAAATATTCAACAGTATCATATGAGTTTGATTAAATAACATTGAAACAATGACAATTTTAGAATATTTAAGTTCGTATTATGGATCTACGTAATTTCTATGAAATCTCTTTTCCTAGGTCTAGTTATTTTTTATTCCTCAAATGAGACATTAACCCTGGTATATATGTTAATTAGAAGGTTTTTACGACGGTCAGACATGCAATGCAGTAAATCCTGCCAGTTCTTCAGCATTTTATCATCTCTTAGTATCTATATAGAGCTCATGCGTCTGCAATTTTGTTCTTTTTCAGTAATTTCTTTTATTTGGTCTATATATATCTTTATTCTCCAAAACCAAAATACAATGGTACAGAGAGCATACAAATGAAACAAATATAGAATATGATTACATACGAATGTAGAACACAGAAGTAATACGAATATGAGTGTTAACAATATGTTATAAAGATATTTCAAAAAAGGAAAGCTTTAAGTTCTGGCTACCCAGGATATTCCACTTTTTTGTTGATAATGCGTAATAATTTACAAAGATTGTTGGATTTCTACTGTTCATAAGTCCTTTGAATTTCAACGTATTTGGCCTAGTCCGGTATTTTTCTTTTAAAAGTAATCTTCTTTCATTTTAGAAAAAATCACAAGTTAAAAGATAATGAAAATCGTCACCTAAATCACTTCAATCAAGTTGAATGACATGGAATACATTCTCTGTTTTCTCAGTTATATTTTGCAATCTTCCGGTTTCAATTGGTAATTTATGATTTAGAGTCCGAAATCTGAAAAAAGTTACAATATTTTTATCATCCAAAATTTTAAAGTAGTTTTCTAGTTTTAGTTCTTCCTTATAGAGTCTATAATCTAAATATTTTGGAGAATTTTCTAAATTAGAAAACAAATTTTGCCTAAACTGATCAGTTAAGTTTTGTTTTACAGTACTATATAACCAGGATATTGATAAAACACACTGGGTGTTCCATACATATGACATACCACACTCATCTAAAATAGATTTAATATATTTGAGCCATATAACATTATTTCCATGTTTCTTAAAAGCAAGATTGTATAAAACTACAGGCAGCTTCTCTTTTCTTCCTGTAATTAATATTCCCAGTATTTGATAATTCGTAGTTTAATGCATATATCTAATGGATATCTTCCTCATTCCCCATATACCATAAAGTCGGGCGTAGATTTTTTGGCATGCATTAAAATTTTGCAAATTTTAGATGAACTCTTTCTATGATATAATTATTACCTGTACCCCAGACTTCACACACATATAATAATATCGGCTGTAAACGTTAGAAAACAGTTCTAAAAGACATTCAATTGATAAATTATGAACTCGTCCTTTACGAATAATATCGTACATTGCCCGAGATTTGATTTCTTAGCTTTTGTTAAACGACCAGATTTTGAAAAAAGAACAACCAGGTAGGTAAATTCATTTACAATATCGATAGTCTCATTTTTGTATTTAAAAGACAGATTATTAGGAAGTCTACTTTTTGAGAAGACAACAATCTTACTTTTTTCTACATTCACCTTTAATTTCCATAAGGTACAATCATTTAACGAATCTAGCTGTTTTTTTGTAAATCACAATTACTTTCAGATAACAGAACAGTGTCATCAGCATAAAGAATGACAAATAATTTAAGAAAATGGTTTAGCTCAATTTCGATCTCATTAGAAATACTTTAAATGCCGACAATATCTTTACTTTGAAAAAAATTTTCTATATCGTTTATATATATATACGGAGAATAGCACAGGTGAAAAATTTCTCCTTGCCTAACACCAACATTGTAAGGGAAAAATCTGAAAATTCATACCCATTAAAAAATACGTGATTTAATGTTACTATACATATTTACAATTACCCTATGCATTTTCCCATTAAGGCCCCCGTCACAGTGGATAAAGTTCTTAAACCCCAATCACACTGGATAAAGTTCTTAAATCCCCGTCACACTGGGACGAAGACCATTAAGATCTTAGTACGTTCTTAAAACTTTCTGGAACGGAGTGAAAACGGGATACAAATATAGCTTTAAAGTTTTTAAAACGATTTCTCTACGTCAGTGCTAAGGAAGCGATACGTCTTTAAGGTTTATGACCAAGTTCCTTGTAGGTCTATCGAGTCCTTACAACGTTTCTTCTGCGTTCATCACGCCTTTACTACTTTGAAACTACGTCCTTTCTACGACTCCACTGCGACTACCCAGTTTGAAGTAGGTCTCCAATACGTTTGTACAGAGTTTGTACAGAGTTTGTACTAGAGACAATAAAAAAGGTAAATCATTGTCGCCATACCTTGTGGGGTCTAGGCGTTACCGATGTAAAAAAAACAAACAAACAAAAACAAAAGACTATACTCATATGACAAAGTATCGGACAAACGTGGTTTATTTCAATCCTAATATGGGAATTGTACTATTTTAGGAGCGGTCTAAATGGATCGGCAACATTGACTTCAAATTTTTAATGCCTTCATTCATTTGAAATTCTACTCGATGCTGCTGACGAACCGGACGTTACGGTTTTGATTTTTTGGCCCTGTCACACTATAACGTTGCAGCCAATGGTCGAAAACTTCTAAATTTTAGTAAAAAACGATGGCACTCGCTGAAGAACTTGCAGAAATTCTCTTGTTCGACACATTATGATTTTCAACATACATGTACGGGAAACTAATGACTTATATGCAAAGATGTAAAAAGCATAACCGGACATACTCGTTTCGGCCGTGTCTTTGGACATCCGATTTTTGTAAATTTCACTCCTTTGTTCCTTCGGTATTCTACTGCCGTTGTCACCATTAACAAAAATTACTAGCATACTTGAATTATGCGGAACGAATGCACAATGGGCGTCTAACGAACAGTCGAACGCTTGCATGGGTGAAAGACCATATTTTGATGATCTTTCTTCAGATCAGTTAATTATTTTTCCAAGTCAAATCAAACGATGTTTAAATAGAAGTGAGACCGAAAGATCTGCAGAATTACAGGATAGGTTACACCAAAGAAGACCACAAATTTTATTTCAAATCATCTCAATCAATGTGATTCTGAAACAAAGCATCGATTTACATTCTGTCAAATAATTTTTTTTATCCCCGCACTTTTCTGAAGAAAATGCGGGGATATTGTTTGGGTCCCGTCTGTATGTCCCTCTGTCCGTTCGCCCGTTCGTCTGTCTTTTAGATGAACCTTGTCAGTGGAACTCCTTCCTTATTTTTGGATTTATTGATTTAATTTTGTTATGAAATTGTTGCATATAGTCTGCAGATGCGCAATAAGCATTCGGATTTTTGTTATTGGTCTTGGTGCAAACAAGAGGCCCCAAGATGTCGATTTTGACGCATGTGAGCCTGTCAGTGGGAGTCCTCATACATTTTTCATTTATGGATTAAATTTTGTTATAGAATTATGTGCAGATGCGCAATAAGTTTTCGGATTTTTTATATTGGTCTTGGTGCAAACAAGAGGCCTTAAGATGTCAAAAACCTCGTCAGTGGAACTCCTTTCTAATTTTTGGATTTATGGATTTAATTTTGTTATAGAATTGTTGCATATAGTCTGCAGATGTGCAATAAGCTTTCATATTTTTTATTTTGGTCTTGGGGCAAACAAGAGGCCCAAGATGTCGATTTTGACGCATGTGAGCTTGTCAGTGGAATTCCTACATTTTTGCATTTATGGATTCAATTTTGTCATATAATTGTTGAATGTAGTCTGCAGATGCGCTATAAGCTTTCGGATTTTTGATATTGGTCTTGGTGCAAACAAGAGGCTCCTAGATGTCGATCTTGATATATGTGAGGTTGTCAGTAGAACTCCTCCTACATTTTTGGATTTATGGATTTAGTTTTGTAATAGAATTGTTGCATGTAGTCTGTAGATGCGCAATAAGCTTTCGCATTTTTGATGTTGGTCTTGGTGCAAACAAGAGGCCCCAAGATGTCGATCTTCACACCTGTGAGCTTGTCAGTGGGACTCCTACATTTTTGGATATATGGATTTAATTTGTAATGGAATTTTTGCATAAAGTCTGCAGATGTGCAATAAGCTTTCAGATTTTTTTTAATGGTCTTGGGGCAAACAAGAGGCCCCAAGATGTCGATTTTGACGCATGTGAGCTTGTCAGTGGAATTCCTACATTTTTGCATTTATGGATTTAATTTTGTCATAGAATTGTTGCATGTAGTCTGCAGATGCGCAATTAGCTTTCGGATTTTTGATATTGGTCTTGGTGCAAACAAGAGGCCCCAAGATGTCGATCTTCACACATGTGAGCTTGTCAGTTGGACTCCTACATTTTTGGATATATTGATTTAATTTGTAATGGAATTGTTGCATTTAGTCTGCAGATGTGCAATAAGCTTTCAGATGTTTGATATTAGTCTTTGGGCAAGCAAGAGGCCCCAAGATATTGATTTTGACACATATGAGCTTGTCAGTGGAACTCTTGTTCTCTGTGTCAAACAGGGAAGTGCGGGGATGGCCATCACTTCTGATGGCACAACTTAAAGTTTTAACTTGTTCATAAACCAGTCATTTATAACACAAACACTGGCTGATACATTTTACTGTACTCGTTAAATAAAAGGATTCATGTTTATACAAATTTTAAAGAACAAGGGATAAGCGTGTGTATAACATACCTCTGATGTTCATCCAATGTGTTCATATTGTATATTTATCAACCAAATGTTTGCAAACGTTGCAAATTTTGAGCATTTTCAGTTTTTTTCCATCCACCCAATGTTACACAACGCATGCCAGTGTGTGCGGCATTTTGTAACTTATTAAGCATTCAATCATCAAACATTCCTCCTTATTTTAATGATCAATCAGTTCCACTTATCTCATAATCCTACACTAAACCAATTGCAACTTCCATTTTCAATTACAAACGGGTATTGCGTGACTTCCAAATTGATGACTTTAAAGCCAAACCACCTGATTGTGCTTGCTCCTCTTCCCCATTCAATTATAGTCCGGCTGGACACGTTATAACTGGTGACCTAGATATCGTAGACAACCTCAAACTACGAGATATCTTCTCAAAAGGTCATAAATTTCGTGAGCCCCAGCACATCAACTGGAAGTACAACTTCAAGATTTTGATGGATGCAGTTGAAGACTATGCTAGGAAGTGGGCAAAGAAAGAGAAAGAAGACGTTGAGACATTGTCCGACTGGATCAGGTCCATAAAGTCATTAATTGTAAATCGCATCCGGCGCCTAAAAACAGCTATGAAATCCAGCAATCCCAGTATATTTGAAGATCCCCTTGTAGAAAGAACTCTTTCCAACCTCCATGAAAAGTACGTCAATGTCCCTGCAGACAAAGCTTCTAACAACATACTGTTTGTGTGTAAGAAACACTATCTCGACTGTCTTATGAAGGAGATGGGCATCGACAGTTCATCTGGAAACCCTACTTATACCCCTACTTCAATATCGAGGGATGAGATTGTAAAAAATCACACTTCAGTGTTATCATCATTTGGCTTAAAAGCTAATGATGAAAACAATCAACTCCCTTACATCTACTGGGTACCTAAACTTCATAAGAATCCATACAAACAGAGATTCATTGCCGGGTCTTCCAGATGCACCACTAAACCTCTTTCACAGCT
>MJUU01040310.1:35291-60318 GCA_002080025.1 Modiolus philippinarum
TTTCTGTGTTCTCGTTTTTGCCCTGTCTTTGGACTTCGATTTTTGTGAATTTCACCCCTTTGTTCCTTCGGTATTCTACTGCCGTTGTTTTATTAAGAACTTGCCTCGCAATGTTAAAAAGTGAAACAATCACTTTTCACAAGAAATTTAATGACAAAAATTACTCTGAGGTATGAGCAAAGCTCATTGTTGAAGGCCTCATGGTGACTTCAAGATGAAGAACAACAATAAAAGCGTTGTTCCTTTGTTATTTTTACCATGTATTTGTAGCGACTTTGTCTCATGTGCATTTACTCCATATCCTTTCATTTACCATTTGCAAACATTTGGGTGATAAATATACAATATGCACACATTGGATGAACGTCAGAGGTATGTTATACACACGCTTATCGCTTTTTGTTTAATATTTGTATAAACGAAAACATGAATCCTTGTATGTAACGAGTACAGTAAAATGTATCAGCCAGCGTTTGTGTTATAAATGACTGGTCTATGAACAAGTTAAAAAATTCATTTCACAAAATGTAAATCAATGCTTTGTTTCAGCATCACATTGATTGAGATGATTTGAAATAAAATTTGTGGTCTTCTTTGGTGTTACCTATCGAGTAATTTTGGACATCTTTCTGGTTCACTTCTATTTAAACATCGTTTGATTTGACTTGGAAAATAATTAACTGATCAGAAGAAAGATCATCAAATATGATCTTTCACCTATGCAGGCGTTCGACTGTTCGTTAGACGCCCGTTATGCATGCGTTCTGCATACTTCAAGTATGCAAAAAAATTTTTTTAATGGTATGTCCTGTTATGCTTTTTGTATGCTGCATATTAGTCATTAGTTTCCCGTTTGTTGAAAATCATCAGGTGTCCAACAAGAGAATTTCTGCAAATTCTTCAGCAAGTGCTATCGTTTTTTACTAAAATTGATTAAAAAAAAGATATAAACTTAAAAAAACGTACCGCAATCTTAGCATTGACCTAGAGAAATAGTTGTAAAAACTTTAAAGCTATCTTTTTTATCCCGTTTTCACTACGTTCCAGAAAGTTTTAAGAACGTAACTAAGATCTTGATGGTCTTCGTCCCAGTGTAACGGGGTTTTTGTGATGTTCTGAGAAACTTTGATCATAAACCTAGGACGCCAGACTGTATCGAACGCCTTTGCAAAGTTAATGAAGGCACAATACATTTTCTTTTTCTTAAGTTTTAACAGTTCAAAAAGAAAGTGTATAAGGTTAGAATACTGTCGGTAATTCAATATCCCTTTCTGAAACCAGATTGATTTTCATTTAATAATAAAAAGTTTTCAAGAAAATTATTTAGTATAGTATTTAATACGGATGTAAATTATTTCCCTAAACAACTCAAGATTGTTATATGTCTATAGTTTTTTGGGTCACTCGTTTCTCCCTGGTTTTTATAAAAAGGAATAATATTGCCAACAAGCCATGCATCTGGTACTTTAAAAGTATTAAAAACAGCATTATATATCTTTACATATATTAGCATAAGCAAATGGGACGTAATTTTCATTTATTATAAGATCGTCTTCACAGGCTTTGATATTCTTATATCTCCTCTTTGCTATTCTAAATGCTTTTCTCTTTTTCCAACACTCATCGTTGAACCAACGCTTGTTGTCTTTATTACCTTTTGAATTATAATTTGTACTTTCATTTATATTATATGATCCAAAGACATTTTCAGCTGAATCGACAGGTATCGAAATTAATTTTTCTATTAATTGATTTATAGAATTTTGTGACAAGTCATCAAAATTTATTTCCCCCAACTTTTGTTCTAATTCTAAACTTGAATCATATCAATACTAGTTTTAAAGTTCTGTTTAAAGACTTGTTATGAGCATTTCTTTTTTATTCAAGACACTCTAATTCTCGTAAATGCCTTGGACTATTCCATCTTTCTTTTGTCTCTCCATTGATTCTCTCGATTTCGAAGCACTTTAACTGATAATTTACCTCAAATTATTTACTTACCCCGAATTAGTTACCTCATTACCTCATTAATTTTTATGCATATTCATTCACATATATGCTAACTTTGACCTTCTGTTGTGTTTCACCTAAATATTAGATGAAGTTTAAGTTTCATGTTTGAAAAATTTCCCGTCCAAGGATCGAATCTGCGCTACCTTTCTGTAATATCAAGGTGATCAAACGACCTTCATAAACTGTCTCGACTACCATCGCTAGTTAATGAACAGATGTAAGAAAATATATTTAAAGTGACAACAGATCGATAACTCAGGTAATTTTTCAAATACAATCTAATCGGAATTTATATAATAAAAGTAAACAAATAATTGACACAAGATCAATATAAAAGACTACTTTTCCACATTTAGAACAAAAAATACATTTATTAACTATTTGATGGATATAGCCTTAATGAACTGATGAATATGCATGAGTAGAAGATTCTATTTTGATGGCGGAATGTCAGTATTCATTTTTTAACATATAAAATTCTGTATTTTAAATACATTGCACGGTCTTTAAGTATGTTTCAGAAACGCGCTCTGGCATCTTGACCACCTCTTTTCTTACGAAGCACTTTAATTCAATTAATTACTCTCAAGCATACTTCAACTATAACTTCTTATCAGAGTCCCATTTCTTTCTTTATTTATTTTATTTTTTTTTGTATTAGAATTTCCCATTTTCCCTCCGTTTTCCTCTAACATAATACAATTTATTTTAAAATTCATTTCTAGTACGTCTGAATATAATGACATGTAAACTAACAACATAACTTGTACAAATAAGATAGTTCACTACACTTAATTGTTTGCATGTGAACATATCAGATTTGTCACCGTTAACTCTACCATTCAGTATAAACATATTGTTATTTCTACACAATTGTAATAATTGATTACCGTAATTATTCTTAAAAGAGTTTTTACAATTTCGAGTATAAGATATATCAAACTGACCTAAAGTGTCAGAATAATGAATAATATTATTTATTGGGCAATGAATGAATATAATCTGTAATCTCATAAAAATCCAGATCATTACCTGTTCTAATATTAAAGTCATCATTTAGTAATATAAACTTGTAATTAATAGACAATTTTAGAAATTCTTCTTCTATCTCACTAAATGCATCAGCATTTTTATAAACATTCCCTATAACAATATCTTCAGTACTTTTGCATAAAGTTGACGAAATCTCAAACCATGAGACTAACTTGCTATTTGTTTCTTTTTGTTTAACATAACTGTCGTATTCAGATTTATATCCAAGAGCGATACCACCTGATGGTGTTTTGTATTTTTAAGTTTAAAATATATATCCTGGGATAGTAATAAGATCTAAATCATCTGTTTTACATTCAGTTAGGCAGACAAAATCATATGATTCGATTAAATCAATGAATTCAGCATAATTCTATTTTTTTAAAATACCACAACAGTTCAAAGATAACAATTTCAAATTAACATTATTATTACAAATACATAAGTTACTGGTATTATTCAAACAAAAGTTACAATTAATATTACAATCTCCATGGGTGTCCTAGCTTTTTCGTAGCTTGACGGTAGGTCGGTATTGTGTGTCCATCAGATAGTGCACCAGTTGTTTTATCGGGCGACTGCATCATCCCAGACTGCTCGTTATAGACTTCCCCGTCCATATAAAGAGTATCTCGGACCAGTTTTACATGGCACCCTTGTGCCCTCTTTTCCTTCATGACAGGGTGGAGACTTTTACGTGCTTGTTCAATAGAATCAGGAAATTGATGGTTCACGCCAAACGGTTTTCCCTTGAGACGATACGTATTCGACAGTACAAATGCGAGGTCTTTGGGATAAAAAAAACGTACCACAATCGGTCTTGGTCGTCCCTATTCCCTGGAGCTGCTCCTTTCCCAAATCTATGAACATTACCAAATTTAAGCCATTGATTAATTCTAAGTTCTTGCTTGATGAATTGCCGGACAACTTTTTCCGTGTTTTCGTTTTCCGATTCGTTCAGACCTGTGAAAATTAGATTGTATTCATCGATCTGCAGTGTATTTCAAATCTTCGTTTTCCTCCCTAATGTCACTCAAAGCTGATTTGATTTTTTGCCTGACTTCGATTGAATGATCTTCAAGATCATTGGCAACTTTGCTTACAGATGATTTAATTTGCTTAACATCTTTTACATTGTTTTCATGTTTTTCCTTAAAATCATCCATAAAGTTACTAATTCCATCTAGATCCCTGTGATACTTGTCATTTTTTTTTCTTGAGTTCGTGGACATCTTTCTCGGTTTGAGTAAACTATGTTCTTTTTTCATGCATTTGATATTAGTTTTGTTTCATCACACTTATCTTTCAATGTTTTTGTAGAAGTTTCAATCTTGTTTACTTTTGTCTTTAGTTCGCTAAAATTTGAAACCAGATTATTTAAGGATGTTCGCTGGTCATATTTATGCATTTCTGTCAGACTTTCGGACTTCTCTGGTTTTATCCATTCAAAAGCTTAATACTATTTTGCTCGGTGACCCCCTAAGTTTTTTCGTTAATTTCATTTTATATATCTTTGGGAGCATTCTGACAAAATTTTATTCAACTGGTGTTATTTCGTCACATTCATTATTGGATAAACATTGCTCATGCTAAACCTATGAAAAATGCAGAGGAGTTCATTTTCCCACCAATTTTATGAAACACTTGTATCTCAAAACTTTCATCGGTAACCTATCAATATTTTCGGCTTTAATTATTTCTTTTTCATTTTTTTAACAAAAAATCACATTTAATTGATATCCTTGTTATTTTAAAATTGACCAGCGAACATCCTTAATGTTTTCTCTATCTTTGTCATTCCTTGCTCAATAGTGGATAATCTCTTATTTATTCCAAGTAGTAGCTGATACATTGTTTACATAGTTATTGTTTGATTTTGATCCCCGTATAGAACCTCTATACTTGCATTTAAAAGGTCTGATGCTTCTTTATTTTTAGCCATATTACTTCATATAATTCATATACTAGTAGTTCATTTACATATATGCATATATATATGGTTGATGTGCAATGATATTCCAAATTGTCGATAAGCAACATTTTTGTAAACCGTTACAAGATTTTCACATGTTTCATAATACAAAAGTTGGTATAATGTAATTGGATTTTAAGTCCTTATCCATGTAGCAGAAAAGGGAGCATTTTTCGTCTTTAATTTAGATTTTCAAGGATTCACTTTTATTGCTGAAATGAAGAAGTTCCTAGCATGATTAAGAAACAAGATACAAAAGGATAGGTATATTTACTGTTCAAATTTTTTAGAGTCGGTCAAGAACATAGCTCACCAAGCCTAAAAGGCCTTATGAGGTATTTCCATCACTTTGAGGTCGTCGGTTTCCGTCCGGCTGTCTTAAACTTTTAAAAAATCTCTGAAACCACTGTGCCAATTTTAACAAAACTTGGCGTGAATCATTTCCAGAGTATGTAGAATAAAGATTTTGTTCGATTAACCCCAGGACCAAACAACATTGCCGCCGTTACTAAAAATAGCACATAGGTATGTGAAAAAGAAAGGAAATGGGGTAAATGTCAAGGAGACAACATCCCATGTCCAGGTTAAAACGACCAAAAACAAAACATCTAAGGGTCACCATATGGTCTTCAACACAGTGAGGAACCTCACACCATATAGTAAGCCCTAAATGGCCCCGAAAAGGTAAAAAAGTAAATAAATCAACGGAAACAAACCACATCCAATAACCCAAATATCAAGAAACTAAAATTTTATAAGAAGACAAGGACAAGCCAATGACCAACATATTCCTGACTTGGGACAGGCGCAAAAATTGTGGTGGGGTTAAACTCGTTTTCTTGGATCCAACCCTCCCCCTATGTGTGGTGAATGGCTAAAAATAAATACACAAAAAGACTCATAGTAAAAATCAAACTAGAAAAAAGTCCAACTTATCAAGACGAGTACCCTTACAATGAAGTACATAAATCATGAAGACAAAACACACAGGTACTGTCCGGACAAATGCTCGCAGTTACTGACAGCTAGATAAGGACATAATTTCCGTTGACTATGATATCAAGCCTTCTTACATATGAAATTTCAATTGAAATAGCATCATCAATTATGAAAGAAGAACATGATATTGTGCAATGCCAAAAACTGCCAATATGAAAAATTGTTTAAATCAAGTTATGGTGTAACGCATTTAGGAGATGATCGATATTTTTGCCGACAAAAACCAGAAGTAAAGATTTAACAACAATGCTGTATTTATATCCTTTATGAATAAGTTTGTTCAACGGATTAATAAGTTTGGAATAACAAATTTTTGAATTTATGCGCTTTGTAAATGATATTTCCATAGAAGTTTGGATGTGAAATGCCCTGATGTATAAGAGCCCTGCATGTAGAACCAAATTTTCTCAATAAGTCAATGTATCTATAATAAAATTTAGAGAATGTTTTTATCAATTTATGATATCTAAACCCTTGATGCAGAAGTTTTTCAGTGAGACAAAGATTTCGGTCGTTGAAGTCAGAAACATTACTACATACTCGTGCATATCGAACAAGTTGTCAAATGTAGACCCCGTAAGAAGGGGCTAACGGAACATCGCCGTCGAGATGGGTGAAATTGACTATAGGGAATGAGAAATCATTCCTTTTATCATAAACCTTAGTGTTTAATTTTCCTTGATTTATTGATATATCAAGAACAAGAAAAGGAGTATAATCACTGCTGCTATTGGATTTATTCAAAGTAAGTTCTGCAGGATAAATTTCATCTGTAAATTTAGAAAATTCAGGATTATTTAAAGCCAAAATATCGTCCAAATATCTATATGTATTGTTAAATTTATCCACTAAATGCTGTTAAGAAGGGTCTTTTTGAATTTTTGCCATGAATTGTGACTCGTAGCAATAAAGAAATAAATCTGCTATGAGAGGTGCACAGTTGGTACCCATAGGAATACTTATTTTTTGCTGATAGACTGTATCACCGAAACGAAGAAATTTATATCAAGAAGAGAATTTAATGCTTTTATCATATCCTGACAAGTCCAGTTGGTATATTTGTCATGTTTGTCGTCACTGAAAAACGATTTAAATGTATTGCAACAAATGTCCGTACATCCTGATTTTTTGAAGGACCATTTGATCAAATACGAAAATTTCTCTTTGATGAGTGTATGCGGTAATGAAGTATAGAGGTTAGAAAAATCATAGCTATCGACGGAGGTGTATGCTTCATTAACAGATCGAAGTCTTTCCAAAACTTCTACAGAATTTTTAACACTCCAAATGTAGTTAATTCCACTGTATTCATAACATTTGTGGCTAAAGTTGACATGGGGTTTACTTGTTGACATAAGGTTGACTTGCTGTTTTTTGCGAATAATTAAAAAACAGCTTCATTTATAAAAGTCTGAAATGATCAAAAGAATGACGAGATGAAACCGCAATGTGATTTTGAAATCTGATAACCCCCATTTTGGAGTTAGTGCCCCTTTTCTCTCCTTTTTTTAAAATAAACTCTAACAGACAGAGGTCAATTTAAATGGTAAAAATATTCAGCATATTAAGATCTACCCACCTGAAGATTTTAAAGAAATATATGAGAATTCCACTTTATTTGTCAAATTTTCGTAACTTTATACGTTTTACATTACATTTTAATAACGATTTGCTCCAGTAGATACATCGGCAAACGAATACCGAAGCAAGAACGAGGGAAGGAGAAATTCTAAAATCATAAATCCAAAATCACGGCAAATCATATCCAACACGAATTGAGAAAGTATGACAAAGACAAAACAAATAAACAAAAATGAACAAGATATTAGCCTTTACATGCACAAATGTATCAAGGACTACATTTTATCTTCATGGTGAAAGATGTCTGACGTGCCCGCGTCTCATCAAAGATGACGAATAACGGGGAACTAAGTTTAACATTTGACCCTATGGAGAAACACGTGCAAAAGAATTTCCCCCTTGAAACTACTTGTCTAGTAAGAACCATTCTAGCTCACAAAAATTCTTGAGAGATGACCTTGGAAAATGTGTCCTGGAAGTAGGCACGTCATCCAAGATCGCAGTAACTTGGAATAACATTGTTCCCAATGAAGAACACATTTAAAGAACTAATCTGAACCTATATGGCCATTTAGCATCAAATGTTGATCACAGTGGTCCTGAGATGGTGCGACCCGTTTCAAATGGCTGCCAGTGGTGTACATAGTTTAACTTTTGGTTACTATTAACCAAATAATGGCCCTCGAAATGCATCTAGCTTTTTAATACATTTCGTTCAGCCTAAAGCAATGGCTCTTCTACAATTGATTGATAATGAAATCAGGTATTTAAAAAAGGAAAGCGATGTATGGTGAGTTTAAATATATAATTTATTAATTACTTATCTACTTGTGACCATCATATGTTATATTTTAGTCAAGGGTCGGGCTGCAATTTAAACTTAGTGTAGCATTTAACTGTACAAGTAAGCACATTCATATATCTTTTCCTCTGAAACTTCTTTTCCCATTGGAACCACACTTGGTCATAATTATCTTCTATTTTCATACTTTGAAAAGGGTGTCCAGTAAGTCAACACCAGATCCAAGACGGCCGCCAATGGGAAACATAGTTTAACATAGTTCACTGCGGGAAATGCATGTATCTTCTCCGCTGAAATGGCTTGAACAATTTCAATCAAATTAAGTCACAATAGTCGTTTGGTGGTCTTCTTCAAAGTATGTGATTTTTAGCGGTGAGCATAGTTTAACATAAAAGCCTTTGGGAAATGCATTCAAAGATCTTCTCCTCTGATACATTAGGTCATATCACATCGAGGTCTATTAAAATACTATAAAATGGTATCTTTAACATTTAGGCTATTTGGACTGTTTGTGTCAGCCATGGACAAGGTTAGCTATACAAGCTCTTTAGAGCCCCAGTTACAATTGTTCTTATCTCATCCAAGATAACATTTTTGAGTATTTTTGTGTATTTATTTTTTAGCCTTTCACCACACATGGGGGAGGGATCCAAGAAAACGAGTTTAACCCCACCGCCATTTTTGCGCCTGTCCCAAGTCGGGAATATTTTGGTCATTGGCTTGTCCTTGTCTTCTTATAAAATTTTAACTTCTTGATATTCGGGTTATTGGATATGGTTTGTTTCCATTGATTTATCACTTTTTTATACGACCGCAAAAAATTTGAGGTCGTATAATGGTATGGCGCTGTTGTCGTTGTCGTCGTCGTCGCCGTTGTCGTTGTAGTTGTCGTCGTCTGTAGACACTTTTGTTTTTGGTCAATAACTCGAGTTCTAGTTGACCAATCCTTATGAATTTTTACCACAGTGTTCTTTGGCACAAAAGGAAGGCTGTTGCTATAGTTATTTTGGCCCCTTCCGTTTTTAAAAAGGGCCAAAAAGGGCAAAATTGGTTGTTTCCATATATTTGGCTGTAGAATATTTATTATCCCCTCGCCCAACGAAGTTGGGGAGGGGATATAGCGTTTCACATGTTCGTCCGTCCGTCCGTCTATCCGTTCAAACTTTAGACCATATATCTTTTGAATAACAAGTCGTAGATGGATAATGTTTTGTCCATGGATGCATCTTGAAGAGTACTTGAGGTTGATATATAGAATAGGTGGATTTGACCTACATTTTATGCATGAGTGACTCAGGTTAAAGTTTTTGTAAGAGTTCAGATCTGGGATACTACAAATCGTAGAGGAATAATATTTTTATGTAGATGGGTCTTGTAAAGTTACGAAGCTCCAGATAAAAATTAGGTCATTTTGACCTACATTTCATGCATGAGTGACTTAGGTTAAATTTGTTTAAGAGTCCAGATCTGGGAAACGACAACCAACTCATAGAGGAATAATATTTTGTATGTAGAGGTGTCTTGTGAAGTTAGGAAGCTCCAGATAAAATTTTAGTCACTTTGACCTACATTTATGCATGAGTGACTTAGGTTAAAGTTGGTGTTACAGCTTGGATTTTAGATACTACAACTTGGTAGAAGGATAATAGTTTGTATGTAGATAGGTCTTGTAAAGTAACAAAGCTCCAGATGAAAATTAGGTCATTTTGACCTACATTTCATGCATGAGTGACTTACGTTAAAGTTTGTGTTACAGTCTGGATTTTAGATACTACAACTTGTAGAAGATTAATCTTTCATCAGTAGATGCATATATATTAGGTATGAGGCTCCTGATTGAAATTAGGTCACTACATTTCTTGCATGACTGGTTCAGATTTAAATAACAAGCCAGATCTTGAATGGTGCAACTTCCTTGAGTCCTTATAATACTAGACAAACATTCAATAAACGGGCGAGGGGATTAGCTGTCGTTTCTGACTGCCCCTTCTCTTGTTATTTATTGGATTTTGATGGGGTTTCTTTCAGTGTGTTCCTATTTGAATTTCCTATCAGTGGCATGTCAACGGATTTTACGTGGCATGTACCGTTCACGAGATAAATGGGGCCCACAAGAGCAATTTTCAAAAATTTCATTTTTTTAGCTCACCTGGCCTAAAAGGCCAAGTGAGCTTTTGCCATCACTTTGCGTCCGTCGTCCGTCCGTCCGTCAACAATTTGAAAAATCTTCTCCTCTGAAACTGCTGGGGGAAATGTAACCAAACTTGGCTGAATCATCTTTAGGTATGCAGTTTTAAAATTGTGTTCGATTAGTCCAAAGATCAAACAATATGGCTGCTGTTACTAAAAACAGAACATAGGGGTAAATTGCTGTATTTTCCAAATAACTCATAAACCGTTACAGATATCAAAACTCTGACAAAGTAAAAATGATCAACATGGCAAGATATACCTGCCCTGCAATTTTGAAGAAAATCTAACTACCCGTCTTGGAGTTTTCCGTAAAATTTTCAAAATTTTAATTACTTTTATTTTTTATTTGAAAAACTATAACAGATAGAGGTCAACTTTAAATCGCGAAAATGTTCAGGATATCGAGATCTACCCACCCTGAAATTTTGAAGAAAATCCAAAAACTCTAGTAGGAAAGATTACCCTTTTTTCACAGAATTTTCAAAATTTTCATATTTTTCATCATTTATTTCCAAAACTATAGAAGATCAAGGTTAAGTGTAAATTGATAAAATGTTTGCCACTGCTATGGCGACTTCAAAACTGGTGTTTAAAATTGTTCGTTGACCGCCATTTTAAAACGGCCGCCAAAAAGGCGCGAAAATTCAACATTGTCAGATTTCAATGAAATTTGGTTTCCAAATAGATATTGATGTTGCGACTTCAAAACCGGTGTTGAAAATTGTTCCTTGACCGCCATTTTCAAAATGGCCGCCAAGAAAGGCGGGAAAATTCAACATTGTCCGATTTCAATGAAATTTGGTTTCCAAAAAGATATTGATGTTGCAGCGTCAAAAATGATGTTAAAAATTGTTCGTTGACCGCCATTTTCAAACTGGCCACCAAAAAGGCGGGAAAATTCAACATTGTCTGATTTCAATGAAATTTGGTTTCCAAATAGACATTGATGTTGCAACTTCAAAACCGGTGTCGAAAATTGTTCGTTGACCGCCATTTTCAAAATGGCCACCAAGAAAAGCGGGAAATTAACATTGTCCGATTTCAATGAAATTTTGTTTCCAAAAAGATATTGATGTTGCGACTTCAAAACCGGTGTTGAAAATTGTTCCTTGACCGCCATTTTCAAAATGGCCGCCAAGAAAGGCGGGAAAATTCAACATTGTCTGATTTCAATGAAATTTGGTTTCCAAATAGGTATTGATGTGGCAAATTCAAAACTGATATAAAAAATATTTATTTACTGCCATTTTCAAAATGGTCGCCAAAAAAGGTGGGAAAATTACATTGTCTGATTTCAATGAAATTTGGTTTCCAAATAGATATTGATGTTGCGAGTACAAAACCGATGTTGAAAATTGTTTGTTGACTGCCATTTATAAAATAACGTCTCGACTTCAAAACTGGTATCGAAAGTGATCCTTAGCAAGAAGGTATTTTGTAAAAAAGCTCAACAAAGAAATATACTTAAACATGATCAGACTTTAAATACAGTTCAACATAGAGTTGGTGTTCGAGCTACGAAAGTTCGAGAGACTGAAGGTCAACTGTGTAACTTACAATTTTACCTTGATTGTGGCAACTGAAAGCCAGGTGGGCGATACAGGCTCCTGGGAGCCTCTGGTTTAATTTTTAGTCCGATTTTGATGCAGTTTTTTTGTAATGGATTGTCTTTGAAAATAAACATACAGCTATACCATCAGATTTTTGACAAATTCTGTCTTTTTTTAGCTATGAGGGACAAAATGGGGACATAATTGCAAATTTGTAGATTACATTAAATTTGTATTTTTCATCGGATTTGGATGGGATTTTTTTATTCTTCTTGATATAAGTTTTCAGTAGTCACTAGATTTGGTGCAGCTCTTACTGTTTCTGAGCTACAAGGGGTCAAAGGGGCCAAAATTGCAATTTTTATACGACCGCAAAATCATTTGAGGTCGTATAATAGTATGGCGCTGTCGTCGTCGTTGTTGTTGTAGTCGTCGTCGTCGTTGTCTGTAGTCACTTTTGTTTTTGGGCAATAACTTAAGTTCCAGTTGACCAATCCTTATGAAATTTTACTACAGTGTACCTTAGCACAACAGAAAGGCTTGGGTGGGTTTAAGTCAATTTGGCCCTTCCCGTTTTCAAAAAAGAGGCCAGAAAGGGCAAAATTGGGTGTTTTCACATATTTGGCTCTAGAATATTTATTATTTATTGGATTTTGATGGGGTTTCTTTCAGTGTGTTCCTAATTATGTCACCAAAGACTCTGTTGGGATGACATGTTGTTATTCTACGTTTCTTCTGATTATTATTATTTTTTTATTCTTATTCTCTCAATAATTCTTGTCCGAGCGATTATTTTGAAGTGGCTGGACCAATTGATTTCAAACTATGCACAAAATTGGATCATCATCTGAAGTTGTATGCTGTGCGTTTAAAATTTTTCAAAATGGTCGCCATCTCCAAGATGGCCGCCAAGATACGTCAAAATTTCAACTTTGTCAGAATTCAACGAAAATTGATTTCTAGGTTGATTTTTACGCTGCACACAAAGGTGGAATCATCGAATTAGTTGTCTGGGGTGACATAGTTAAATTTCCTTTCAGTAGTATGTCAACGGATTGTACGTGGCATGTACCGTTCACGAGATAAAACGGGCTCAAAAGTAGCGATTTTCAAAAATTTCTTTATTTTTATTTTAAGTCAAATTTTGATGCAGTTTTATAATGGATTCTTTTTGAAAATAACATGGTGCTTCACCATCAGATTTTTGACAAATTGTTGTTTTCCGAGCTATGAGGTGCCGAATGGGGACAAACTTGCAAATTTGCATGTTACCTAAAATTTTTTATAGGATTTCAATGGGATTTTTTTTCTATGCATTCCTCTTGATATGAGCTATCTGTAGTCTGCCGACCAATTTGGTGTAGCTCTTTCAGTTTTTGAGCTACACGGGGTAAAGGGGCCAAAATTGCAATTTTTCGAAATAAGTGAAATCTTTTATTTTTCATCAGATTTCATTTGATTTTTTTGTTTGTTTGTTTTTAGTCCTCTTGTTGTAAGCTTTTTGTAGTATGTCAAAAGATAGCTCTTGTCGTTTCTTAGCTATAAAGGGTCAAAGTGGTTTGAATTGCAATTTTCAAATATGTGGAATCTTTTATTTTTTATTGGATTTTAATGGGGTTCCTTTTTTCTTATCCACTTATGGTATAGTTAAAGTAGTATGTTGACAATTTTGACATACCTCTTACTATTTCCTATTCAATTAAGGAATCATAAGAGCTAATTTTTATTTTCCTTAGTTTGTGTGAAGCTAATAACTGGGTCAAGCTATTTCTTGTGTCCATTTAATTACTGTAACAAGCTCTTTACTGTATCTTCATTCATTTTGAATTACACTTGTTCAAATTTCAGTGTTCAACATGCTGCGGTCGTAACATGCTACGTTCGGCGTAGCCCTTTATTACCTTTTTGGGGCCATTTAGGTCTTGCTTTATGGTTTGAGGTTCCTCACTGTGTTGAAGACCGTATGGTGACCCCTAGATGCTTTGTTTTGGGTCTTTTTAACCTGGAGATGCGATGTTGTTTCCTTGACATTTAACCCATTTCCTTTCTTTTTCATATTCAACAGGGAACAGGGAACAAAGTGCACCAAATAACTACGGGAAATACAAGGACTTTAATTGCCAATAAATTGCTTTTGTTTACAACCACAGATTTAAATTCAACAGTAGACCTTTGGGAAAATCTTTAAAAATAACCATTATTCAAAACGCTTCATACATTGAGTTGTTATTTACTTAGCTTTGTCAAATGATATTCACCGAACAAATGTATGAATTAAGTGCCGATCAAAATTCAAGATGTCCACCACTGAAGATATTTGTATAACATTGGAGCCTATCGGAAAATGTTATGGTTTCGGAAAATGTTATGGTTTCATGCATGAAGTTAATGGAAACAATGCATGTTAACATGATGGTCCTCTTCCAAATGTGATATATTTTATCATTGTCTTTCCGTAGGGCAATCTCTATATTCAAAGTACTACGGCAAAAGCCTGTATCCTGTAGAAATATACTTTTTGGCTTGGACAAGGATCTCTGTCAACGTTTTGCAAATAATTCCTTTCATCATTTCACAAAAAAGAGAAGAGACAGAGAAAAATTTGACTACATGAAGCATCTTTTATATTTCCTCTTTTGAAACACCCTCATTAATGCACAGAAATACAAACGAGGCGTCAGAAAACTAAGAAAAGTAGGTTCTTAATAACTTAAGCAAAACCATCATTTTTTTAAACTTATAATTTAATTTCCCATCAAACATCATTTCGCAAGTGTGATGGACCCATTGTAGCAGCAATTGAACAGAAATTCTTCACACTAGCGGATAAAAACAACGAAGAAAAACATTTAGAAACACTTGATTTTAGTGTTTGTGGTTGTAAACTGTATTGGAGTAAACAATCAAGCTAAAAATAGAACAATTGCTTATTTAAAACAAATAATTTATCAATAAAGGTGTATTTGTTTTATTTAAACCATTAATGTGTCAAATAACAAAATACCGAAGTTACCGTCAATTCATTTTCTGCATATGCGCATTTCGACAACTTATGTCTCATCAGTGCAGATTAAAACCAAAACATTTGGAAGTCCATTAACCAAAAAAACATGTTAAAGCTGATAGAGAACAAATAACCAAAAGGATCTAAATAGAAAAGCCAAAATTCAGCTAAGGACAGAGCTATGCATGAGGGAGATACTCCTTAGTTTTAACAAAATTTCGTTAAATTTAGATATTGCAAGTTTCAATATAATCGGTTTTCGGGTCAGCACCGAAGGACTGACTACTGGGTTGGTGAATACCCTCGGGGATTAACAGTCCACCAGCAGAGGCATCAGCCCAGTGGTAATAAATAACAAAATACAAAATCACTTATTGTTTTTTTTTTTTATTCCAGGAGAGAAACAGCCGACTACGAAGAGAAGATAAGACAACAGTTTCGAAAGCTTCTTGAAAAGGTCTCAGCACAAGGGTATGCATCTGATGATGATGCTCAAACCATTTATAATTACATGTGCACATATTCATGTGACGCGTGGCGGCAAGCATTTATGAGCTTATCTGTGAATCTCACAGAGTTTGCTTTTCATCTGGCACGTGTGTTCCACCACATTGGCAAGACCATGGAAGATTATCTGAACCAAAACGATCCTAACAGACAGCGACACCTTAATATTACCCTTATAGCACATGGAAGGATAAACCCAAATGTAGCAGTTCCCTGTCAAATCTACTACATGACACCTTTCATTGAATCAGTTACCATGTACTCACCATGGGGATGTGCAGTCGACGCCAGTGTTGTCTATGGAATTGCGACCAATACCATTCAAACTCAGAATGTTGATTATTCGGCTCAAGTGGTACCACAGAGACCTTTGCTATGGAACAACTTACCAAGAGATCTAACTATGACTCCCAATGTCATATTCTCACCGGTTATGCATGGCGAAGGTGCTCACCAATCCCTTCTTGAGCTTATTGCCCTCCTTCAAGGTCCTGCTGATGGTTTGGTTATACCATACTTCACTGGTCTTGGGGTTGACTTGTTACCGTTTCCTGAAATCCCACTGTGGGTTTGTGCTAACGTCGTATCCATTTGTGGACACTTTCTTAATGTTAGATGTTCACTGCGAATAGCTGCTTGTCTTTCTCCTGAGCATGTTTTAGGTGTAATGTATCTAGATAATTTGAATCAGTATTGTCAGGTTGCGATGAATTTGAATCCCCCAGCCTTTATGACAAACCATGGTACCATAAGTGAAAGAATGATTGCGGCTTTGCGAAGATTACAGGTTAATTTACCGTTATAATGGGTGAAATCAAGATGGAATTTTGAATAATCTATCAGCGTGACGAATTCATACACAATGTATATTTATCTTTCTACTCATGTGGATAAAGCTATTTTTACATCTTCAAAATTAATGCTAATTGTAAATGAAAGAACCTTAGGACTTCGACGTCTTATTAATTAATTAAGATGTTCATATGTTAATTAGGAACATGTCTTACTTCTGTTTATGTAGGCATGACTTTGTATCGTTTTTTACCGATTTGCTCTGTCGTTCATCAAACGTCCTTGTTCTTAAATCCCCTGTTCATTGAATACTATAATATTATATTAGAAACTGATATTTAGGGCAGTATGATAATCTATAGAGTGACTTCTTTATCCAAAATAAAGAGTATCTCTTTTTAGCTCATTAAAATTATTGCAGTTGGAGTTAACATATGTGTTATGGTCCCCATATCCTTTCGTAAAATATCTCGGCGATTAAGTAAGTCAGGCAAATTTAAAATTAGAATTGAAGAACCATTATATTTGTTTAATAGTTATGTAATAAAACAATTACCGAATAATTAGAATTTTAACAAACTGAGACTTTTATGTTGTCGACCCCCCCTTTTTTTCCAAAGGCGTTGCTAATGCCAACATATCCCTTGTATGTGTGAATTGATTGTGGTGCACTTAATGACCCTTTTTCTAATATTTGTACTTTTCCTAATATTTTAATTTTATCTGACTTTATAAACAGTACTTAAATTAACAGCCATTACGGTATTTTGTTATATTACTATGAACTGTGCATAATATTTGACATTTTACTTTTTATGTCAATACGTGGTGAAAATTTTGTTATTTTAATACAAATTTAGTTTTTCAGCATCCTTATGACAATTCATATAAAAGTTTGTTTTATTAACATTTATAAACTTTAAACTAATTAAGAACAAAAATGAACAATTTTGATTATATCGTATTCCTTGTCATCACATTTACAACTTAGATACGAACTTAGTTTCTGCATATGCGCATTTTGACAACTTATGTCTCTTCAGTGCAGATAAAATCAAAACATTTGGAAATCCATAAACCGAAGTATGTAAAAGATGAGAGAGAACAAATTCCCAATAGGATCTAAAAAGTAAAAGTAAAAGTACTTTATCGTATTATCTTCCATAATAAAATTTTGTTCTTGTTGTGGGAAGCTTTAACTAAAGAAGATGAAGTAAATACTCAGTCTATGAAGGATTGTTTACACCCAAGAAACCTTAAATTGCATATTTTCGTTTAATCTCTTGGATAAATTTTAAAGGGGCAGTACAGTATGAAATCCTTATTTGGTATTCACATGAAGACAAATTTGACATGAGTTTGTCTTTGATATATATATTTAAAAAAATAAAATGAAAAACAAAAATCTATGTACGTAAAAATGTAAACAACGTGTAAATCTTGTTAGGTGCGGATGGATTTGCTCTGAAGTGCATTAATAGATGATTTTTCAAAATTCAATTTTCTTATCTGTGCACTTCAAAAATAAAAAAAAAATTGCTGGCAATAAAAGACTTTAAACTGTGGGGTTGCAAATTCAAGTGCCTTTGTTTTTCCAATAAATATACCAATTAAACCTAATGTTTTGAAATTTACCAAGAAAACAAATCCATAGTAAGAAAGTGCTCAAATTAAAGAGGAAACATTCAGTAACAGTCATTTAGTGGTAGAGTCTACTGTCCTCATATACACCGACTTTATAATGATTGCTACCATTAATCATATAATTTGTGGTGATGACCAAGCTTATCGTATTTTTTGTATTAATCATTGTTACAATGTATTAAAGTTGAAATATAAAAGATATGTCTAAGTACATCATATAACTTTAATTATATCCCCTCTCTGAAGGAGATGGGTTATGTTGGGTTACCCTTGTCCGTCTGTCTGTCCGTCCTTCCGTCCGGAACATATTTCGTCAAGAATTTCTCAGCATGTGTATGTAGTAATGATTTTATATTTGATCTGAAGCTTTGGTATGATGAGTTGTACCTTGTCTCCCCTTTTCAAGTCCATCACTTACAGTATATACTCCCTGTAATGATTTGATATATTGTCTGAAGCTTCAGGATTATGAGTTGTATCATGTCTCACCTTTTCAATTCTGTCACTCATCTACTTCCTGTTTGACGAAAAGGTGTTTCACCTTTTCAAGCCTTTTAATCATCTGCTTCCTACTTGACGAAAAACTCGTCAAGAATTTCTTGGCTTGTGTATGTAGTTTTGATTTGATATTTGGTCTTAAGCTTTTGCATAATGAGTTTTATCGAGTCTCACCTTTTCAAGTCTATCAATCATCTGCTTCCTGTTTCACAAAAACATTAAATTTTCCCATTATAGCCACATATTGAACATTTTCGTCAAGGTTTTTACAGCTTGTGTATGTAGTAATGATTTGATATTTGGTCTGAAGCTTTGCTATTTTGAGTTGTACTGTGCCTCCCCTTTTCGAGTCCATCGTTCATATACTTCCTGTTTGACGAAAACTTTAATTTTCCTATTATAACCATATATTGATGTTTTCCTCAAGGATTTCTTAGCTTATGTATGTATTAATTGTTTGATATTTGGACTGAACCTTTGGTATGATAAGTTGTACTGTGTCTCCCCTTTTAAAGTCCGTCACTCATCTACTTCCTGTTTGACAAAACTTTTATTTTTCCAATTGTAGGCCCATATATTGAAAATTTCGTGAAGGATTTCTCAGCTTTTGTATGTGGTATTTATTTGATATATGGTCTGAAGCTTTGATATGATGAGTTGTAGCGAGTCTCCTCTTTTCAAGTCATTCAATCATTTGCTTCCTGTTTGAAGAAAACTTTGATTTTTCCCATAATAGCAATATATTGAAAAAGTTCGTCAAGGATTTTTCAGCTTGTGTCTGTAATAATTATTTGATATTTGATCTGAAGCTTTGGTTTGATGAGTTGTACCGTGTCTCCCCTTTTAAAATCCTTCACTCATCTACTACCTGTTTGACGAAAACTCGGATTTTTCCCAATATAGCAATTTATTGAAAATTTTCGTCAATGATTTCTCATATTGTCTTTGTAGTAATGATTTGATATTTGGTCTGAAGCTTTGGTATGATAACTTTTACTGTGTCCCCCTTTTTAAGTCGGTCATTCATCTACTTCCTGTTTGACGAAACTTTGTTTTTTCCCATTATAGCCATATATTGAAAGTTTCGTTAAGGATTTCTCAGCTTGTGTCTGTAAAAATGATGTGATATTTGATCTGAAGCTTTGGTATGATGACTTGTACCGTGTCTCCCATTTTAAAGTCCATCACTCATCTACTTCCTGTTTGACGAAACTTTGTTTTTTCCAATAATAGCCATATATTGAAAATTTCGTCAACGATTTCTCAGCTTGTGTATGTAGTAATGATTTAATATTTGGTGTCAAGCCTTGACGTGATGAGTTGTATCATGTCTCACCTTTTCAAGCCTGTGAATCATCTGCTTCCTGTTTGACGGAAAACTTAAATTTTTCCCGTTTCAGCCATATATTGAAAATTTTCGTCAATGTTTGCTCAGCTTGTGTATATAGTATGATTTGATATTTGATCTGAAGCTTTGGTATGATTAATTGTACTGTGTCTCCCCTTTTCAAGTGTGTAACTCATTTACTTCCTATTTGCCGAAAACTTTGATTTATCCCATTATAGCCATATACTGAAAATTTTCGTCAAGGATTTCTGAGCTTGTGTACGTAGTAATGATTTGATATTTGGTCTCAAGCTTTGGTATGATGAGTTGTACCGTGTCTCTTCTTTTTTAAGTCCGTCACTCATATACTTTCTGTTTGACAAAAACTTTGATTTTTCCAATGATAGTCATATATTGAAAATTTTCGTCAAGGATTTGACAGCTTGTGTGTGTAATTATGATTTGATATTTGTTCTGAAGCTTTGGTATTATGAGTTGTACCGTGTCTCCCCTTTTCGAATAAATTACTCATCTACTTCCTGTTTGACGAAAACTGGGATTTTTCCCATTATAGCCTTTTATTGAAAATTTTTGTCAATGATTTTTCATATTGTCTTTGTGGTAATGATTTGATATTTGGTCTGAAGCTTTGGTAAGATAAGTTTTACTGTGTCTCCCCTTTTTAAGTCCGTCATTCATCTACTTTCTGTTTGACGAAACTTTGTTTTTCCCATTATCTCCCATATATTAAAAATTTCGTTAAGGAGTTCTAAGCTTGTGTCTGTAATAATGATTTGATATTTGATCTGAAGCTTTAATATGATGACTTGTACCGTGTCTCCGATTTTAAAGTCCATCAGTCACCTCCTTCCTGTGTGACGAAAACTGGGATTTTTCCCATTAAAGCCATATATTGAAAATTTTCGTCAACGATTTCTCCGCTTGTGTATGTAGTAATGATTTGTTATTTGATGTCAACCCTTGACACGATGAGTTGTATCGTGTCTCTCCTTTTCACGCCTGTCAGTCATCTGCTTCCTGTTTGACAAAAAACTTAATTTTTCCCGTTTTAGCAATATATTGAAAATTTTCGTCAAGGTTTTCTCAGCTTGTTTATGTAGTAATGATTTGATATTTTGTTATGAGCTTTGGTATCATTTATTGTACTGTGTCTCCCCTTTTCAAGTGTATAACTCATCTACTTCGTATTTGCCGAAAACTTTGATTTTTCCCATTATAGCCATATATTGAAAATTTTCGTCAATGATTTCTCATATTTTCTTTGTAGTTATAATTTGATATTTCGTCTGAAGCTTTGGTATGATAAGTTTTACTGTGGTTCCCCTTTTTAAGCCCATCATTCATCTACTTCCTGTTTGACAAAACTTTGTTTTTTCCAATTATAGCCATATATTGAAAATTTTCGTCAAAAATTTTTTCAGCTTGTGTATGTAGTAATGATTTGATATTTGGTGTCAAGCCTTAACGTGATGAGTTGTATCGTGTCTCACCTTTTCAAGTCTGTTAAACATCTGCTTCCTGTTTGACGAAAAATTTAATTTTTCCCGTTTTAGCCATATATTGAAAATTTTCGTCAAGGTTTTTTCAGCTTCTGTATATAGTAATAATTTGATATTTGGTCTGAAGCTTTGGTATGATTAATTGTACTGTGTCTCCCATTTTCAAGTGTGTAACTCATCTACTTCCTATTTGCCGAAAACTTTGATTTTTCCCTTTATAGCCATTTATTGACAATTTTCGTCAAGGATTTCTGAGCTTGTGTACGTAGTAATGATTTGATATTTGATCTCAAGCTTTGGTATGATGAGTTGTACCGTGTCTCTTCTTTTTTAAGTCCGTCACTCATATGCTTTCTGTTTGACGAAAACTTTGATTTTTTCCAATGATAGTCATATATTGAAAATTTTCGTCAAGGATTTGACAGCTTGTGTGTATAATAATGATTCGATTTTTGGGGTTGAGCTTTGCTATGAGGATTTGTACTTTGCCTCCTCTTTTCAAGTCCATCGTTCATATACTTTCTGTTTGACGAAAACTTTAATTTTTCCCATTATAACCATATATTGATGTTTTCGTCAAGGATTTCTGAGCTTATGTATGTAGTAATGGTTTGATATTTGGACTGAGGCTTTGGTACGATAAGTTGTACTGTGTCTCCCCTTTTTAAGTCCGTCACTCATCTACTTCCTGTTTGACAAAACTTTTATTTTTCCAATTAAAGGCCTATATATTGAAAATTTTATGAAGGATTTCTCAGCTTTTGTATTTGGTATTTATTTGATATATAGTCTGAAGTTTTGATATGATGAGTTGTAGCGTGTCTCCTCTTTTCAAGTCATTCAATCATTTGCTTCCTGTTTGAATAAAACAACGATGTTTCCCATTATAGCCATATATTGAAAATTTTCGTCAAGGATCTGTAACAATGATTTGATATTTGATCTGAAGCTTTGGTATGATGAGTTGTACCGTGTCTTCCCTTTTCAAATCCATCACTCATCTACTTTTCTATTTCTGTTAATGTTATTATATGAGGAGATGAATTATTCCCGACGATTTATTTTCGCGATATTTTCTCGCACGCGGAAGTCGCGAAAATAATTCGCTTGCGAAAATAAGTTCGTTTTCAGTATACTTAATCACAAACAAGTAATACCAAAAATTCCTGTCGACTTCAATAACCAATCAGTCCCCATTATGTCCTACAGCTACTCCAATACCATTGCCAAACATATCTTAAATTACAGAAAAGCATTGCAGGACCTAGATATTGAATGTAAAAAATGAAGTTTACTCTAAAAATCCCTTGACGTGTGATTGTTCTAGTATACCTTTATATACCAACCATTTGGCCACGTTATTACAGGTATAATAATATCATTGAACACGATGGTCTCAGGAAATCTTTTTCAAAAGGACTGAATTTCAGAGAACCTCAACGTATCAACTGGGATCATAATTTTAAGAACATAATGGACGCAGTTGAGGAATATGTCAGATACTGGATCAAGCGTGAATAAGAAGTATATGACATCAACACACTGTCAGAGCTACGTAGAATACATAAATTGAAAAACTGCGTACAGGAAAGACCCAAAAACTATCTTCAGAGACTGTGATGCTGTATCTTGTCTTTCATCCATTCGCGAAAAGTATGTTGTCGTTGCAGAAGACAAAGCCGCAAATAATGTTGTTTTTTGTGTAAAAAGCACTATTATTATTCCATAAAACAACAACTTGATGTAGATAATAATTCAGGCAATCCCACATACAAAAATATAAATATGAATAATGATGAAATCCTCAAAAATCATAAATCGTTTCTGGCGTCATTAAACATTACTACCAACGACAAATCTAATGATTTGCCGAGTTTGTACTGGACACCCAAACACACCAAAGTGCCCGTACATATTGGTACGTTGCGGCTCTTCTAATTCTTCTAGTAAAGAACTGCTCATTACCCTTACTAATATTATGACTGCTGTGAAAGAAGGCCAGAACAAATACTGTGATAGCATCAATCATATGTGGATACTAAAAAATTCAAAAAATCTTCTGAACAACTTGAAAACCCGGTCCCACTCGTTGAAAACATTCGTTTTTTCTACACTCTACTACACTTGCTCATTCAAAATTAAAAAGTCGTTTAATTGTTCTTATCAAGAACTCATTTACTTACAAAAAAGGACAGATCTTTAAATATATAGCCTTAGCATATACATTTACGTATTTTACTAACAAAGTACCAAAGGGTAATACACGATACAGTACTGAAGTACAGGTAATCAGCATGCTGGAATTTCTCATTTACAACATATTTGTTCACTTCGGAGGCAAGATATTCGAACAGACAGTTTGCATTCCAATGGGTATAAATTCTCTTTTCTTAGCCGACCTATTTTTGTGCACTTACGAAACAGAATTTCTGCAAAATTTGGTAAAAAATCAAATTAAAGAAGTTAAATACCTTAATTTCTCCTACATATATATTGATGATGTCTTGTCGCTTAATAATAGTATATTTGCCGACTTTATCCGCCAGAACTTGAAATAAAGGAGACTACAGACAATGGCCATTCTGTTTCATTTTTAGATTTACTACTGGAGTTTCACGACAGTGGCAACCTCAGCACATGATTTAATGACAAAAGAAACAATTTTAATTTTGATATTGTAAACTTTCCGCACCTAAACAGTAACATTTCGCCTTGCCCGGCGTATTGAGTATATATTTCTTAATTTATCCGTTACTGTAGAGCATGTAGTCACTATCAAGATTTTTTGTAACGACAGAGATGAATAATTCGTAAGCTTTAAGTCAGAGCTTCGAAAATGCAGATTAAAAGTATTTCTCAAGAAATTTATTGGACGATATCCAGAGTTGATTGATAGATATTCAAAGTAAATTGACAGTAACTTCGGTATTTTGTTTGCCTCTACTGATGAACTCTTAGTATCTGAGGTTATTCTCCAACCAAGTAGCCAGTACTTCGGTGCTGACCCGAAAACCGATTTTATTAAAATTTGCAATATCTAAATTTTACAAATTTTGTTTATAATTAAGGAGTATCTCCTTCATGCATAGCTCTGTCTATAGCCAAATTTGGCTTCTCTATTCAGATCCTTTTGGTTATTTGTTCTCTATCAGCTTTTACACGTGTTATGGTTAATGGATTTCCAAATGTTTTGAATCCATCAGCACTGATGAGACATAAGTTGTAGAAATGCGCATACGGAGAAGATAAATTGACAGTAACTTCGGTATTTCGTTATTCCAATTTTAGGGAAGACGGTTTTGTTTAAGTGTTGGCTCCTTCTATTGAGGTTTGTCTATGGGTCAATCTGGTGTGATTTGTAGATCGAACGATAAGGGACCGACCATTTAACCTGAAAGGGTGGCTATGGTTTTTTTTTGAAAAAAATATTCTGATTCTGATTTTATGTGAAAAAAATGTCTTGGCTCCAAAAGTGATGAAAAAAAAATATTCTGAATGGGGCTTCTGCCCCCAAAAATAATGTTTATTTAAAAAAAAATATTTTGTTTGTACTAGTTAAAAAAATAAAATTGTTTCTGTCCACAAAAAAAAAA
>MJUU01040315.1:6750-33712 GCA_002080025.1 Modiolus philippinarum
ATGCCAGAGTGAGCTTTTGCCATCACTTTTCGTCCGTCGTCCGTCCGTCCGTCAAATTAATATTTTATTTACAATAAAAAAAGAAATGTATTTCATCATCAACAGTGCTCATATCACAATGTTGACAAATTCTATTATCCCTTTTAACTTTTTTATAACGCCCTTTCTCTATTTCTAAATCGTGATCAGATAATCTCATTTTCGTTAAAAGTTTTCTATGTTCAAAATTATTTATTTCCAGCAAAAAATTTTCAACATCATAACTTTGTGTATTTTTAATTTTGTTATAAATATGTATTTTATTATTTTCTGTTAAACTATTTAATTTTTCATAAAATAATTTTTCATAAGTTCCCAATATTAATGGTTTAAATCTTTTATTTAAATTTTGTTTTTCTTTATCAAAATCAATATTTTGAATTGCACAATAAATATAAATAACATATAAAACAAGACAAAGTTTAACAATAATACCTCATTTTCTTGAAGACAGGGACTTTTTTTATATGAGGGATTTTCAGCCGAGCCGGGAAATTTTTTTGGCCCGCCTTGTGGGCCAGATTATTTCTTTCCGATATACACTATCCTATGAAATTTTGTTGAACCAGGCATTGTTTTACTAATGGACAAAGTCACAGCCAGTTTATATTTTTCAACCCAGGAGCTGGTCAGAGAATTTTTTTGGGGCAAAAATCTGACCAAGAATTTTTTTTCTCAAAAATTAAAAAAAAAATGGTCCGTTCCAATATAATACTTTGGTAAATAATATTTTTTATAGCAGTGTTCTCAGTAGACAAAAAACGTCAGGCGTTTTGAATTTGTTTTGGAAAATAAATTTCAATTTTCTATGGAATAAAAAAGATAACAGGAAACACCTACAATGGCCGAAAAACATAGCCACATGCCAGAAAGTAAATAGGAATTGCACAAGAAAAAAACCCCAATAAAAACACAAAAGACAAACATAATCATAACTCTTTTTGTGTCATTTTTTTCTTCAAATTATGCCCCTGTTCAATGTACTACTGTAGTGTGATACTGCATGACACAACCTACAGCCCGCAACCCACAGCCCGAAATCCTCAGCCCGCAACCCGCAGCCCGCAACCAGCAAAATATATACACTCCAAATGACCCAGTGAGAAATTTACATTTTATAAACTTGTCTGGGTAAACAGTTCATCGTTATATTTGTGGATTATATATTCCCCAGAGGAGCAATAATAGCGTGTATAGATAAACTTTAGCAGGGATCATTTGATTACAACATTAAAATTAATTCGATTTATCGCTTTAATTTTGGGGATATAAAAATTACCATTCGATCGCACAGTTCACTTAACAGCCAGACGATTTGTAAAAGTCAAATTGACCCTTGCTAATTAAAGAGAATTATGTCTGATAAGATTAGGATAAAAACTTCTAATAAACTTTATTAGAGATGTTAGATCTGACGATTTGACAAAATTAAATTGTTCTTATCTTTATATACATGTACAAATGGAAATAAATTTCTGAAAATTGACACTAAATCGTAAAATAGAACAAAATATTTCAACCATTTAACTCTTTGTCCACCAGAGCTTTTTTCTAGAAAGTCTTATTTTCATTTCTTTGCAAATTTATGCGAATTATATGCAAATGAGATGAGGCAGAATATAGTTGATGCTGACAGGAAATAAGTTCAAGTATTAGGATTTTGGGGAGGGTGGAATGGGAGCAAAATTGGGGTGGAGTGGAGGGGTGGGTGGAGGGCAATAGCCCACCCCACCTAAAAATGGTGTTTTTTTGGTGTTTTCTTTTCGTACTAAAGTCGTCCCAAAGAACCGGAAGTGGTGCCACGTTCGTACTAAAGTCATCCCAGAGAACCGGAATTTAGTGGGGCCAAACCGGCTTTTCTTCGCTCCAGTAGCTAAAATCTTTGACATAAATAGCGTAAGAACTGCTCATGACAGAGAAATATATGGAAAGCTGGTAGTGTCAAAATCACTCAATTTCCTTATTTTCACCAAATTTAGGCGCAGTTTCTTTCTGTGGGTGATTGTTCCTAAAATTGTGATATGTCGGTTATATTCAATCATTTTTCTACATTATTCAACCGAAGTTCGAGCAATTTCACCTTCTTTTCTCGAGCGGAATTATCTTTGAAGTTGCCTACCCTCCCTTAGATTTAACGAGTTTTGGGATTTTCTGTTTCTGGAGCTCTTGTAACAGCTGTTATTACTACAAAAGTAGTCTTAAGAACTACTACTCATAATTGCAGTAGACATTTGCCATTAGGCTACAGGACACGCACAAAAAGTTTGCAATTGAAATGTATGGAGGGCCATGGTGCACATCAATAAAGTCTTAGGTAGTAGAGCTGATATATACGTCACTGGTGGATAAAGTGTTAATTAATGCGATGGTCAATTGATGTTGCATTATTAATTACTGAATGCCTTTCAGTGTCGCCAATATAAAAAAATGTGAAGGAAAATCATTGATACACTTAATATGAACATAACGCATTTATTAAAAAGTATTTTGTGAACTTGTTTAAAATTAACCGTTTAAATTTTATCATAACATGCGTTTCAATAAAGACCTTTGTTATTCACATGTTACATATAATTGTATTACGAACATGTTAATTTAGTCTTTGTCTACTCATACAGCTGCTTATTACCGATTATAACGTAAGGTTGGGAATTTTGAATTAAGCGAGACAAAGTACCCTTGATGTTACACAGATATTACATCGTGCATCGTAACACGTTTTATTTTCATTTCTGCGAAATAAAGTTTTAAGTAAACATTCTATTTATATTTTTTTTCAAAAATTAACATTATTTTAGAGTACAGGAAGCCTCCTTCAGAATTTTTTTTTTCATCATTTTGACAGCCAAAATATTTTTTTTTCAAATAAAATCAGCTCCAAAATATTAAAGAAAAACCTTAGCCCCCCTCCCCCTATTATCAAGTTAAATTGTCGGTCCCTTATCATTAGTTTTTGAAAAAAAAAGTCTTTTACCAGTTTCTGACGTTTTCTAATACGAACTCTGTTTACTGACAAGAATTGCCTATTTTTTTCCATACAATCGAGATAGAACTTGGTTTAAGAAAATTAAAAAGCGAAATAGGTACAAATTAATTGGTTAAATCGGTATTAACTTCGATGAAACGAGAATCCTGTATGTTTGTAAAATGGCTCCGTAGATTTGTTATTTTTTTCATCTCATGCTTTTAGGAAAAGAATGGTACGCAGTTCGGTTTCGGCATATAGATACAATGAAACAGTCCCGGTTATCAACTTGTGGTAGAGTTAAGTATATTACTTTAAATTCTGGGCTTTTAAAATTGAACAGTAATTATTACATTTTTGATGTTAACTTCATTTTAATTTTGGTTTTAATATCAGTTTAAATTAGAGAATGTGCCTATAATGCCCCCCCCCCCCCNATTCATAAAATTAGTTCCGTGTCACTGAATTGTGATAAAATGCAAAATTTAACCACAGTCATTCAACCATAAAATGTAGGTCATAGACACCCAATTGTTAGTGAAAATGGCAGATCTCCTTTAGATGAATGTTACAGTGAAATATCATGATGCCACAATACATATTACTGAGTTGAGAATGAGACTTGATATCGAAACTTTCCTAAAGTCACTGAAGCATAAAATGTAGGTCAAAGCCTTTAATTGTCAATGATTTGCGTAGTACTTATTAAAACAATTAATTTGAGAAAACATCATTGTCTTATAATGTCTAGTTATTGAGAAATGGACTTTGATACAAAGTTTAACCATAGACAATGAAGAATAACATGTCGGTCAAAGCCACCTACTGTCAATGATTTGGGTAGTACTCATCATACTTCCGGATTAAACACGATTCAAAAGTCTCGTATTCTACTATAACATTGCGAGGTGGGAGGGTTTGAATTTAAATTAAGCAGACACATTTCAGTAGCTGGCCATTTCCATTTGTCACGTCACGGGAAAAATATCAGTTACACATCTAAAGACCAATAATTTAAAACTCATTTTCTTAGATTTCTGTTTACAGAAATTATAGGTTAACTCTTATTTTGTATTTGTTTAATATCTCCATTTGCTAGAGTTCCAATCCAGGAAAAGATAACAGCACTTTATGAAAAGGGCTATTGCTTCATGCGCCCTCTTAACTGCAGACATAATGAAATTCATACAATTTTAAAATCATACACATTTCAAATTAAAGATTGAATTATATTAATACCCGGCAATTCCCTCGGAATTGAAACTGTTTCTTACAATTTAGTTCAGAACAAATATATCAAAAGGCCTTAGCACAACATAATGTTATATTAAGTGGATATAATTTGTACAAAAATGGTTCATAATTTACTACGCAGACTTTATCAACAGTTATCTAGATTCCGGTATACATAAACATAGCTGATGATTGCAGTTGAGTGAAACTCGCAACGTCTAATCCATTGCTAAAGCACAGAGAGCGTTTTTGGACATTTGGCTAGATTTGTAAGATTTCAGTTTACAGTTTTCTTTTAACAAGAAACTTTTTAACAGTCAAATTTTTAGCTTACCTGGCCAAAGGCCATGTGAGCTTTTGCCATCACTCGGCGTCCGTCGTGCGTCCGTCGTGCGTCCGTCCATCCGTCGTCCGTCCGTCAGTCGGTCCGTCCGTCCGTCGTCCGTCCGTCTGTCCGTCCGTTAACTTTTATTCAAAGATCTCCTCTGAAACTATTGGGCCAGTACTAACCAAACTTGGCCTGAATTATCACCAGGGTATGCTCTTTCAAGTTTGTGATTTTTATGACCGTAGACCAAACAACATGGCTACTGTTACTAAAAATAAAACATAGGGGTAAATTGCCATTTTTGCAAATTACTCAAAAACATTACAGTTATCAAAATTCTGACAAGATAAAAATGATCAGCATGATGCGATCTACCTGCCCTGCAATTTTGAAGAATATCCGTTTACCCGTCTTGGAGTTATTGCCCCTTTTCCATAAAAATTTCAGTTTTTCGTTACTTTTAGTCTTGTATTTTGAAAATGGTAGGAGATAGAAGTAAAGTATATGTAACAAAAATGGTTAGCATAAAAAGATCTACATGTCCTGCAGTTTTGAAGAAAATTTGACAACCCACATAGGAGTTATTGCTGCTTTTTCTTAGAATTTTCACAATTTTTTAACGTTTTATTTTCATTTCAAAAACTTTGAGATAAAGGTAAATGTGAATTGCAAAAGTATTGTCCAGCAGGTTCGCATCTCATCCAAGATGGCCGCCAGCGGGGAAGATAGTTTAACATAGGACCCTATGGGAAATGCATTCAAATCTTCTCCTCTGAAACCACTGAGCCAATGGGGACCAAATTTTGTCACAGTAGTCTTTGGATGATCCCCTTTAAAGTTTGTGATTTTTATGTTTGTACTTCATCCAAGATAGTCGCCACCATGGGACATAGTTTAACATAGGACCCTATGGGAAATGTATTCAAAGATCTTCTTCTCTGAAACTACATAGTCAAACTGAACCAAACTTGGTCACAATAGTCTTTGGGCGGTCCCCTTTAAACTTTGTGATTTTTACGTTCGTACCTCATCCAAGATGGCTGCCAGCGTGGAGCATAGTTTAACAAAGTGACCTTATGGGAAATGTATTCAAATGTCTTCTCCTCTGAGCCCACTGAGCCAATTGGAACCAAACTTGGTTACAATAGTCTTTAAATGTTTCCCTTCAAAGTTTGTGATTTTTATGTTCATACATCATCCAAGATGGCTGCCAGCGTGGAACATAGTTTAATTTAGGGACTCTATGGGAAATGCATTCAGATGTCTTCTCCTCTGAACCTACTGAGCCAATTGGAACCAAACTTGGTTACAATATTCTTTGGGTGATTCCTTCCAAAGTTTGTGATTTTTAGTTTGTACCTCATCTAAGAATGAAAATGTAACATCTGGTGAACTGATTTATAGTATAAATGGGTGGTCTATTGGTGACAATGAATAAAACCAGTCGCCAGGTGAGCGATACAGGCTCATGTGAGCCTCTAGTTATGTAATGTCCTAACAAGATCCTAGAACTTTAAGCCAAACCGCCTGATTACACCTATTCCTCTTCCCAATATTGAATTATAGTCCTGGTGGGCAGACGATAACCTGGCGACCTAGATATCGTTGACAACCCTAAATGCCGAGATATTTTTGCAAGATTTCAAATTCCGTGAGCCATAACGACAACTGGAAGTATAATTTCAAGATTATAATGGATGCAGTTGAGGAAAAGAGAAAATCCTGGGAACATTGCAAACCTTCATTAGACTCTTAGATAAAAGTTAATCGTATATTCGATAATCGTATCGAAAACATCAATGAAGTATATTTGCCGATCCTTTTTTTGTAAAGACTTTCACCTACCTCGAAGAGAATTACGTAATGAAATCTTCAGACTATACTTGAAACACGTGTACTACATAACAAATTTTACTGTTTACTATGCAACTTTGGTATTTTAGTATATTTTAAATTAATTATGTTTATTTGTAAGAAACACTATTTAGACTGTCTTGCTTATGGGTTGGGTACTGACAGTTCGTCAGGAAACCTACTTATACCACACATTCAATATTTGGGGACGAGATAATAAAGAAAAGTGGACAACAAGAGTCTGTATAGATCACCTGAACGTTGGCTAACATAGATAGGCTTTATTAGATCGGTCCAACTTTAGATAATGGTTCTAATGGTTCTCACCTTGAGTTTGATTTTTCTTCCGTAGTGCGACAGTGTTCTACCAGCAGACTAGGCTCCTTGAGCTAGCCGGCAGTTTAGCGGCGAGCACCCCTTGACCAATCTTTCAAAATTACGTATTGTCTTTTTCTCTCCTTTCAAGATTGTGGTCATGGAGTTAGTAGTCTACCTGTATTGGGTTTTATTCGAATGTTTATTATACTATAGGGAAACGGGACCGATAAAGGGGAGGTTTGGGTACCCATAAACCGGTTTAACTCTACCGCTGGTTCTTGCTAGTGTTGGTACCAAGTCCGGCTGTCCCGAGTTCCTATCGTTGTTTTCGTTTGTCTTACAAAATATTTATGCACTTCGACGGCTTGACTTAGAAGAAAATGATTTAGAAGGCATATGGCTACAACTGAAGTTAAATGGGAAAAAAGTTTTATTTGCAGCATTTTATATACCTCCAAACATGGGAAAAATTAGAAAATTCATTAGATAAGGCAATCCGATGAAAATAATGTTGATTGTATTTTGGTCGCGGGGGATTTCAATGATAATCAGCTGGATCCAACCAAAACCAAATGAAATCTCTTATTATGAAATACAGTCTTGTACAAACTATCGATGAACCTACACACTTTACTGAGCACTCGTCATCTCTGTTGGATTTGATTTTAACTAATAATGTAAATCGTCTTTTATTTTCTTGTGTTGGCCCACCAGACGATACTTGTTGATTTACAGCTGATTCCCCTTTAGAGAATCCAGATTGGTTCTTTGTAAGAATATTATTTTGCAATAAGAAATTGTGAATGTGTGTGTATACACATCTCTCCATACACTTGGAAATAATACTAAGTCTGTCCCGAGTTCCTATCGTTGTTTATGTTTGTCTTTTGTATTTTTATTGTGGGTTTTTTTTCTTGTGCAGTTCCTATTTACTTTCTGGCATGTGGCTATGTTTTTCGGCCATTGTAGGTGTTTCCTGTTATCTTTTTTATTCCATCTTTTTTATTCCATCTTTTTTATTCCATAAGTATACTAAAGAAATAGGACGGTAGTTTTTCACCTCATTAGGCGTGTTACATTTAAATACAGGCGTTACATTAGCCATTTTCCATGCCTGTGTTCAGAGACAGGTTAAAAAGCTTACATATTGGGTATTTTAAAACACTAGCTGCCTCTTTTAATAATCTAGGACTTATGAGATCAGGACCTGATGCCTTAGATGTGTTAAGAATTAACAGAACATCCTCAACTTCATTTACATTGAGAAATATGCTCTCAATTAAATTTTCATTTAAGGAAATAAAATCGGGTAATTCTTTGCCAACGTCATTTACATTAGACTGTGCCGCAAAGTAAGAATTAAATTCATTTGCTTTTTGAAAATCGTCGAAAATTAAATTATCGTCTTTAAGTAAAGGAAGAATGCTAGATTCTACCCCTTTTATACCGGAAAGTTGTTTGACCGTTCGCCACCAGTTACTACTACTGTAGTGTTCATTTAATAGTTTACTAATCAAATTACCATTATAACCATCTTTGGCTTTACGTACCAAACCGTTTACTGAATTTCTGGCCTTCCGGAACTTTTCCCAATCTGACGGACGGCTTGATTTTTTTGCCTTTCTATGAATCCTATTCTTTTTTCTTATTTTATTCCGTATTTAAGTTGTAAGCCACCTCGGACTCTCCTTACGTATAGTAACGATTTTATTCGGAACTACTAATTCGGCAGTAGTAATTATAGCATTAGTAATGCTATCAGAAATAGTGTCAATATCACGTGATAAGAAAAAAGAATCCCAATTGACTTGATTTATCTTAAGTCGAAACTCGTCATAATCTCCCTGACTATAGATCCATACTTTACGTTTGAATGCTTTTGGTTGTGTTTTTGGAAAATTTAAAAAACCAAATACTGGGCAGTGATAACGTAATTGATCGAGAAGTGGTGGGCCAGGATTTGTCCCTGTGATTGTATGAATACTATTATAGAGAAATACCAAGGGCTTTCAAAAATTTTCCATGGTACTGTTTAAGGGTTAGAGAAGTAACATGTATGGGTTTCAATTGGTTTTGTCTAAGGATTGGCAAATGACATTGACCAATCCGCTACCAAACAGATATTTCAAAACAATATATTCCTCGGCGATAGTGTGACGAGTGTCGCTAGTGGGACAGGACATGCTTAGCCTTCCGAAGCCTGATGTCATTCCCGGTTTTCATGGGAGTTCACACTATGAGTGCCTTAGGTCTTAATGTCGTCTTTCTATTTCCGTACATTGTAGCTGTCACACGTCCCTGTTTTGCCTTTGTTTTTCTCTGTTGACGTTTTTGCCATGTCTTTGAACTTGGATTTTTGTAGTCATCGCTTCCCTTGTTCCATCGGTGTTCTACTGTCGTTGTTTCACAGCTGTTTCGTAAGTGTAAAGCTTGCATTTCATAGACTGACGTTGTGAAAAGAAGCAATGTCCTAGAAACTTGTTGTCAGGGCAACGGATGACAGTGTTTGTAAGAAAACTTTGCCCGATATATAATACTTATTGACGACCCCGCATCCATGACAAAAAGGATACATAGATGTAGCGTTGCTCAAAATTTAGCAAGAGAATTCCGCTCAAACTGGTGCTAGGGGCCGTCTTAAACTTACCACTAGGTAGGAGTGTTTGCTCTTTGTTGAAGGCTTAATGGTAACTTCTAGATGAATAATAACTATGAAAGCGTTGTTCCATTTCCTTAATCTTACCATACATTTATAGGGATTTTGTCCCATGTACATTTACTCCATATCCCTTTGTTTGTTCATTTGTTTCTTTCGTTCACTTAGAAATTCTATCGCCGTCACCGATTCAGATAGATAAGAAAGGCCGTTTTCACAAATGAGAACGGGCATTTTAGGTAGATTCACATCTTTCTTGACTTTACCCTATATAGACTCACTGAAAGTGTGATGGCCGGGTGCCATTTACGGAGCGGGAGATGAATACCGTTCCGTAGGCACATGATGTCACTTCCGGTTTACATTGAGAATGCTTTAAACTTGAGTGTTATAATTGTGATGTTTGTGAGTTTTGTGGGTGTGTCGTGTTTTTGGTCTTCCTGTTTTAGTGCCTTTTTTCTGGACTTTGATTTATGTATTTTTTTTTGTGATTCCTTCTTTTACTACTCTACTGTCGTTTTATATATAAATGCATCTCTAACAAGTACCAGTTAGAGTTCTAATAAACTAACGGCGCTCGTGGTATAGTCTTTGGCGTCTCTGAATGACAACAACAATTGGTTATATTTTTTTGTCTGTTTCCTGTGGCTGTTAACTTTGAAGTTCTGATAGATTGTAGTAAATACTTTGTCGTTGTAAGAGAGATATATTATTTTATTGTAATTGTTAAAAAAATATTGTATTTTTTTTCTGTGATGTTATAAAAACATATTTCGAAGTTTCCTTTACCCGGCCTCCTTAAATAAACGAACCTTATTAGGGGTAAGCATATTGAAGAACACAAATACTGAGTTAAGGAAACTTTTGGTTCCTCTTTCACCTGCTTTGTATATACTTACGGTTGTTCTAATATGAAGCCGTCTTGTAGATTTGGTGAAATATTTGACGGACACATATTAATATATATCAATTTTTTCTCTTCGATTATTTGAACGTTACATTTAGATATATATCAAATTTAATTTTTTTTTCTATATATATATATTTGACCAACACTATGAATAAAAATATGTACACCTTGTTACCATCAATGATCTGTAATAACTATGTGAACAGCGATGTATTGGTCAAATATAATATACATATATCAAATTTTTCCCTTCATATATTTGACCGATGCATGTAAATATATAAAATTTTTTCTGTTTAAATCTTATTATGAGCCCACGATGTATTGGTCAAATATTTGACCGATACATGTAACTATATATCAAATTTTTCTTTTCATATATTTGACCGATACATATAAATATACATCCTGTCCCTATGAATGATTTGTGATTATCAAGTGAATCGCGATGTATTGGTCAAATATTTGATCGATAACATATATAAATATATATCATATTTTGAAATCGACTTTATTTTACAATTTTAAAGATACAATTTCTGTCAATGTTGCAAAGACAGTTGATATGAACATTTAAAAACACAAGTATGTGGTTTTGTATGATGATGTATTACTTTATTTCAACATTGCACAAGCATTTTTTGTTGTTTCCTAAATGTCGAAAATGCAGAGATCACAGCTTTTTTTTTAGAATTATGGACTGCCAGTTGACAGGATAATGCCACTTGAAAAGATAATGTGTTTTTAATAAAATTTACAAAATTTTAGATATTGTAAGGTTTCAAAAATAATCGGCTTTCGGGTCAGCACCGAAGTACTGATTACTGGGCTGGTGAATACCCTCGGGGACTAACAGTCCACCAGCATAAAAGGTTATATAAAGGTTTATATAACCATTTAACTCCGAAACTCATCTTTATTGATTAACATTTTGACTGTACAACTTCGTATAATAGTGGTTTTGACGAAAATATATTACAAAAGCAACCAATCTGAAATTCCTGAACATATTCATTTATGAAATAAATGTTTACACACACACCGAATTGAAAAGCGTCTTTAAAGTTATATGGAAACTATTTTGGTGTATCTATGAGGTATAATATTAAATAAAATGTGTATTTTTCTTGTACCTGTAGTTTAAATAATATTTTGGATAAACTGTTTTCTCATTCTAAATGTTTGATCGGTGTACAAATCGAATTTTAAAGAGGGAATAGAAAAACATCATCGTTTATAATATATTTATTGGACTAAAATACAAATATTTTCAAATCGAGATATGTTCAAAAATGTTGAAACGGTCATTGGGTATTAGTGCAATCAACGACAGCACCATTAATTTTTTGTCATATGCTTTGAATACTTAAAACTCTTTGTGTCAAAACTCCTGTTGAAAATGACCTACCACATAGCCGATAGTAAACTGTTGAAGTTTACTTTTATTCGTGGACATCAATTTTCGTGGTTTTTATAAATGACATTATTTCGTTGATACTTAAATTCGTGGTTGCGCCTGTCCCATGTCAGGAATATATTGGTCATTGGCTTGTCCTTGTATATGTTATCGGGCTCTTGACAGCTATGTATCGTAATATATCAACCGGTGAGCCAGAATATGAAGCAAAGGGGCGAGTGAGCGTAGCGAACGAGCCCCAAGCTTCATATTCTGGCGAGCGGTTTGATATTTTACAATATACATTAGCTGTCAAAAGCCCGATAACTTGTTTATCAACCTGTATTTTGTATTTTAGATTTGTAATTATTGAACTGAGGCTTCAAATTCTCCCAAACTTGCGCGGGAATTTCGGCATACATGCCATTCTCGCCTTTTCAACAATTTTAAGCTTAAAAACATGTTTTATATTTTTTTTTATCATTTTAATTGGCAAAGGTTTTGTAACTGGATGAATATTTTGACCGAAATACTGTAAATAATGTCGATTTTGAATTTTGCAGGAACCTTTGGTTGTTACGCTATTCTATCGTTCCTTGGAGCTTTTATGACGTCATAATGTGAAAACGTCAAAGCTCTGCAGGATATATCAACGACCCAGTTTCTACAATTTTTCTGACGTCTAGTTTATCTATTTGTGTAATCATAATTCTGTTTTGAATACCTAATCGGAAAGAGCAAAAGCAATAGATGTTTATTTTCAGCTATTTTATTCCATTTGAAACCTTGAAAAAAAAGTTATTGCCTTTGTACTTTTGGGAGAATCGCTGGATATATCCAGGTCAACTCCTGATATATCCGGGTCAGCCGGATATGGCTTTTGCGGAAAGGCTCTGCAGGCTGATTTAACCATGGGGAAGGATGATAAGTCTTCCTATAGAATTTTAGTAAAATAATATTCGGGTATTGGATGTGGTTTGTTTCAATTGATTAATTCATTTTTTGGGGGGGGGGGTTATTTAGGGCTTGCTTTACGGTTCCTCGCTGTGTTGAAGACCGTACGCTGACCCATAGATGCTTTTGGGGGGTGGTCGTTTTAACCTAGAGATCTAGAGATCTGATGTTGTCTCCTTGATATTTACTCCATTTCCTTTCTTTTTCATATTTTCGAATTCTATGCATTAATACTCTAGGGAAAATGCATTATGTTTGGCACTTAATTTCGTGGTTTTGGCAAACCACGAAATCCACGAAGTCTGGAACCAAAAAACTGATCACGGTATATGTCTTCTTCTTGTATACATTGTATAGTTCATAAACATACAGTATCCGCTCACGTTTTAAACAATAAGTGTCTCTTATATCAAACAACCACAGCTATAGCAAGTTGCCATATTAGAAAATCGCACCATGCAGTTAGCTTCAGTCTCCTTTTATTCCTCAGTTCACGCACATGTTTACGCACATTTCAACCAACCTGACCATTCAATTGTCAACATGAAGGTCAGGATTATTGAAAAAATATACCATAAGACAAATAACCCTACGCCTAAGTACACCTTACCGTCTACAAAGAAAGGAATACTGGATTGAAGAGTTAGGTACAGCAATACCCTATGGTTGTAATGATAACATCAAAAGTGTAGGAAATCTGGAGTCCACAATGTAGTTCGGTGAATGTGATGAATATATTGAATGGAAGCCAACGCAGACCGCGTAGCCATGGACACAGGCATTACACTGCCCCGCGTCTGCATGACATTTCAATAAATGGTCTTCTTCCATTTATGACTATTCCACTAGGTATTCATCACATTCGTACCAAATCGTATTCTTTGCTCCTTTCAAAGCTCCATTCTTTCTATAAAACATGCTTAGCATCAACAGTGACTGATTGGCATACCCTAGAATATAAATTAACAGCAATTATTTTGGATATAGCAAACTATAGACTATTCAAACCTGTCCGCGAATCAGCCAACGAACCTGATAACCGGACATTTCTCAAAATTCAATTCGCCAATAAAGGCTTGGACGCCATAAATCTCACCAACACTCTACATAGCAAAACAGTCACGTTAAACATTCCACTTAACTTCAAAGATCAATCTGTTCAACTTATTTCGTATTCCTACACTAAACCCATTGCAACTTCCATTTTCAGTTACAAACGGGTATTGCGTGATTTCAAAATTGACGACTTCAAAGCCAAACCACCTGATTGTTCTTGCTCCATTTCCCCATTCAGTTACAGTCCGGCTGGACACGTGATAACCGGTGACCTAGATATTATAGACAATATCAAACTACGAGAGGTTTTTCAAGAGGTCCCAAATTCCGTGAACCCCAGCATATAAACTGGAAGTACAACTTCAAACTTTTGATGGATGCAGTTGAGGACTATGCGAGGAAGTGGGCAAAGAAAGAGAAAGAAGATGTCGGGACGCTGTCCGACTGAATCAGGTCCGTTAAGTCGTTAATTTTGAATCGTATCCGGCGTTTGAAAACACCAATGAAATCCAGAAATCCTAGTATATTTGAAGATCCCCTCGTTAGAAAAACGATGGACAACCTCCACGAAAATTACGTCATTGTCCCTGCAGACAAAGCTTCTAACAACATACTGTTCGTGTGTAAGAAGCACTATCTTGACTGTTTGGTTAAGGAGATGGGAATTGATAGTTCATCAGGAAACCCAACTTATACTCCAACTACACCATTTTGAAAATCACAACTCAGTTTTAACATCCTGTGACATCAAAGCGGGTGATGAAAACAATCAGCTCCCCTACATCTACTGGGTCCCTAAACTTCACAAGAACCCATACAAACAGAGATTCATTGCGGGGTGTTCCAGATGCACCACCAAGCCCCTTTCACAGCTCCTTACTACTTTATTGACCGCAGTTAAAGATGGCCTGAAAAGTTACTGTAATAAAGTCTACTCCACGAGCGGCATCAATCAGATGTGGATTCTAAAAAATTCTAAAGATCTTCTTGAACAGCTATCCTCTAGCAGTCTTACCCATTGCCACAGCATACAAACTTTTGATTTTTCTACTCTTTATACTACCCTGCCACACAATAAATGGAAAACAATAATTTCTGATTTGATACATCAATGTTTCTGCACTAAAAACGGGAACGCAGATACACTTACTTAGTAATAGGGAAAGACAAAACATATTTTGTAAAGAACCACACTGAGTCAAACAAGAAGTACACGGAGAATGACGTAATCAAGATGTTGGAATTTTTAATAGATAATATTTTTGTCAAATTTGGAGGTCGCGTTTTTCAACAGACAATCGGGATTCCCACGGGAACTAACTGCGTGCCGCTTTTAGCTGATCTTTTTCTTTTCTCGTATGAGGCCAAGTTTTTACAAGGGCTAACACAGAAAAAACAAAAACATTTAGCCCAGTCCTTTAATTTCAGCTTCCGCTACATAGACGATGTACTTTCTCTTAATAATCCAAAATTCAAGGAAAATTTACACCAGATCTATCCCAATGAGCTTGAAATTAAAGAGACTACTGACACACCTACTTCAGCTTCGTACTTAGATCTGTTTATATACATTGATGAAGATCTAAGCTTTATGACAAACGTGATGATTTTAACTTCCCAATTGTGAATTTTCCCTTTCTGAGCAGCAATATACCTACCTCTCCAGCCTATAGAGTGTACATTTCACAGTTGATTCGTTACTGTCGCGCATGTAGTTTATACAGCGATTTTTTTAATAGAGCAAAAGCGCTGTCCCTAAAGTTGCTTAGTCAGGGATTTGTTCAGCCTTTGTTGCTTTCGTCCCTTCAGAAATTTTATGGCCGTCACCATGATATCATTGACAGATATGACGTGTCTGTGTCCCAAATGAAAACGGACATTTTCAGCTAGATTTCACGTCTTCACGGATTTGACATAACCGGTTTTAACTCAACCCTGGATTGACTCACTGATAGTGTGACGGGTGCCGCTAGCGGAGCAGGACATGCTTACCCTTCCGGAGCACCTGATGTCACTCCCGGTTTTCATGGGAGTTCACACTATGGGTGCCTTAGTTTTTAATGTCGTCTTTTTATTTCCGTGCTTGTAGCTGTCTCACGTCATTGTTTTGTCTTTCTTTTTCTCTGTTGCCGTTTTTGCCATGTCTTCGGATTTCGATTTTCCCTTGTTCCTTCGGTATTCTACTGCCGTTGTTTCATGATCATTTGATAATTAGTAATGTTTCATTTCATGGATTATGCTGCATCAGTTTTTTCTTCAAAATAATATCTAGTTTATTAAAGGTACAAGTTTGAGCCCAAAGCAACAGAAGTGCATAAAGGTGATCGGCATTTAAGGACCAATTTAAAGAGCCTTCCCACCCTAACCCGAGTTTGTGAATAAATCATTGTCAATGACTGACAGCGACTTTGTTAATTAAAAAAAGATCAAATGTGTTACCATTAAGAAGGGTGTTAGTCTACATGTATTTCCTTTCGCACTGTTGAATACAAAACGCGATAACTCAACATCACAAACTAAGGAGTGCGACATATCTACGTGCCTTCAATGGTTGACAATCAAATTCGGCAAATAAAAATAGAGGTTGCTCCACCGCTACTCTGTAGAATTAACCATATTCTCTTTTTAACTTTTTTATTCAAGTCCCATTTAATACTTGCAAGTTCTAAAATTCCTTTTAAAATCGATTACATTGGTATGGCGCATTGGCAATTGAATACCGAAGAAAAGAGAGAGAAAAGGGAAATTCTAAAATCGAAAATCCAAAGAACACGCCATTTCATATTAAAAAAATGATACAATAAGACATACACACAATAAAAATGACAAAGAAGGAAAATGTTGAATGTATCTTGTTTACTACGTTTACCATTAAAAGGTGAAAAATTACGAAAAATAAGCGAAGAGGAGAGTTTTGCATGGGGGAATCTCCTTGTAATTTTTAATTTCTTTTGTCAATACAGTAACAGTAATTTTTCAAATAATAGGGGAGTGGGGTAACATTCCATCATCACAGGTAATAAAGCAATACTGCTTTAAGGTTTTACATACTAGTAAGGATGTTTTTTTTCGGTTTAGGTAACAGCAATACAGTTTGAAAATCAAACAAAAAACTTCATTTGTTTATAGTTTTTTATCATGTTTCTACTCCTGTGAAAGAAGTCTTTTAGAGCTGAATAAAAAGAATAAAACCATTTAGGTCCTGAAAATGATTTATTCACTTATCCCACTGATTAATACATGAATTTATAGAATATGGCTTGTTGCACGATAAAAGAATTCTGAGAAATTCTATATTCTTCAAATTTCTCAATTTAGTATCTTTTTTATTTCTGAGATTTCTAGAAGTTTAATCTACTTTTGTACATGCAAATCATTATATATTGTAAAGACAATTAATATCAAAGTCAGAAAAAACCTCTGTAGATTTCAGCCAAATAAAATTAGACAAATCAAATATTTAACTGGTTTCTAGGATACAAATCAAAATGCCAGTCACTTATCTGTGCAGTCCGGCTTTTTTGTGTATTTTCTCCTAGACCCTACTTCCAAATTAGAATGTCTTTGTTTACAATATTATAGAAATGTTGGTTTTCAGTTGCTATAGCGAGACTCGCTTATTTCCCGGTTACGTGTTCCTCCCCTCAATGATATATACTTTCTAGAACATTCTTGATTTATTGCGAAAAAGGAATTATGACAAATAAACAAACAACTTCATTTGTAGATCAAGCAAACAACCAATACTGAGCTAAGCAAAGAAACGAAAAAAAATCCTAAAACTATAACCCCTTTTCTTTTTTAAACAAACTTTTACATAATGTATGTCTTTTTCTTTATCAATTTTTAGTGTTTCTGTGACGGAGACAATTACAATTACAAATAAATGTGAGACGTATTCTGCATAACGAACAAGATACAACAATGGTGGCAGCTGTGATCCAAATTTCTATTACTTTAACCACACTGTTGATATCAGCAACTGCGCAAAGTAAGATTAAATATGTGTTGTCTTGCTTTTTTGACATTTTTTTATTTATCATAACGAATTGAATTCTAATTTGTTACTTCTAGCGAACACGCAAATTAAAAACTGCAGGGTGTTACATATGATCTTTGTTTGGGTAAACGCAGATTTACGTTCAATAGCTATCGACTAAGAAAAGTATGTCGACTGCGGCATTCTGGGATCTTCTCTTCTTCAATGCAATTTTACTAACTATTTATTTCCAATCAATGATTTTTTATTGGAATGATATCGATGTTTTCATTGGAATATTGTATTTTCCTAATTCTTTTGTAATCTTCACAATTTTTAATATTTTTATATGTATCACTCACTTTGTTTGAAAAAATATGTTACATAAAAGAGCTTCAGGACGCATGAGATGTAGGAAATTCAGAGTGCGCGGGTTTAAGGATTCTAATACTCAAATAAAGGTCAAAAACTAAATTCTGCTAACAATACAGTCGCAATCTGATGTTAATAGCGCTGAGCTCGTTGTTCGAATCGACCTCGGCCTGTCAAAGTTTTTTGGCAAACAGTTAATAAAGAATTTTTATAATAATCATGATAATGTATATGGATACAAGGTTGTTTTTTATTCCAGATGCAAGCAATGAAGTAGCTACAATTGACAACTATACATAAAAATATTTCTTTATCGATAATATTGCCACCAACAAAAATATGGGGACCTTGGGACCTTCATACTTATTTGTTTACATCCGGTTTGGTGAAGATTTGATTCTTTTATGGAGGTACAGTGTACTTTCACTTTGTAAGCTGTTTAAGATTATGGTGTTTGTGATTGCATGCGCAGTATCTTTATTTTGTTGAATTTCAGATATATTGTCTATTAACAGTAGCAACACAAGGCCCACTGCTTCAGTCGGCGACACAGTTGAGTTAAATTGTATGATACATGGAATAGCCACATCAGTACATTGGTATTATAATAATGTTTTACTTAATCTAGCGGCGAACACTAGATATAGCAGTGTAAGTCTCTCAAATCCGTCACTGACTATATCACCAGTAGAATTTTCAGATGATGGATTTTATCACTGCCAAGCCCGAAACAGTGCCACAAACACCACTGTCAACACTGATACTATCATTTTAACAGTAAATTTTAGAACGGGTAAGTTTGTTTAATCAAGTATTTATGATCAAAATTTAATTGGGGTAATAACAAAATTATTGTTGACAAGAGCCGAAGTTCATTTGACTTGGTTCAGGCATTTCAAGAGAAATGGCGGGTTAAACCGGTATACATGCGCTTGACATGGGGACAATCTTTGGTTCATATGCATACATACAGATTTTTTATTTTTTATGTTTCTTGAATCCTACATTCTTTTGATCTGTGTCTTATTAAATAAGATTAGAAATAGGAACTCTTGTGTAGTTCAAGATGGAAGTGAGTACCAGATAATTTGAAAAAGTACACGCTGGTCTGCCACAAACATGACACAACGGATTAAAATTCGTAAAACACTTTGTCCACCAGTGATAAATTGAAGAATGTGTCCGCAATTTGGCTTATTGTTTTGGGCTTTTTGTATGTTTAATAGAAGAATTTAAGCAGAATGACAACATTTAACTCGAAAGTTCTGTTTATATAATCTTAAAAAAATATACAATTTTATGCGAAAATGAAACAGTAAAGGCTTAACACATTTATATCTGTGACTGTATATAGCAAGAAAACACTCCATATTTCTTTCCGTATGCACTTTTGTGATTGGGTAAATTATCTGTTGTTAAGTTTTTTCGGTCAGGCTTGGTGTGCAAATACATCGACAAACGAATACCGAAGCAGAAAACAGATATAGAGAAGTGGGAAATTCTTAAAAATTGAAATATTAAAACGTACTACAAATGGAGAGAACAAAACAAAGAAAAACAAATAATTGAAGAAGAACACCACAAAACAAAACCAACAGAAGAGGGAACCCCACAAAAAATATGGGGTACCAGCAGGTGCTCTGGAAGGATAAGCATGATGTGTTTCACGTGTGTTGTCCAACATTCCGCCATTTTTTTTACTTTTGGGTCATTTAGAGCTTGAAATATGGTTTGAGGTTCCTCGTTGTGTTGAAGACGATAAGGTGACCCTAAATGATTTTTGGGGTCGTTTTAACCTTGATATGGGGTGTTGTCTCCTTGACATTTACCCCATTTCCTTTCTTTTTCATATTTAAATTCCCGTCGTAAGGTCATTATTGGTGTTTGTCAGTTCGTTTATAAATTATGGATCTACCGATTTGCAAAATAGAAACATTGTAACGATCTGTCAAATCATAGTGACGACCGTCAGTAGTGACAACTGCAATAGTGAATGAACATAACCTTGGTGTAAAAGTGCTTGGACAGTATTTTTCACTCTGTTGACAATTTTTGCTTCGCTTTGTTAAAATATTGCTTTTTAAAAAACAAACCAATTAACTTTTGACATGTTTTGCATTTTCAGTCCGGATTAATATAACACATCAGGAACAATTACTGTAAAGTAAAGAGGCTTGAACAAATTTTGTGTTTGCTAAGGATTTTAGAAAACAGTGTGGACAAATTTTCTGGAATGTTTAAAGTCTGGCTTACTTTAAGATTAAAAGAAAATAATAAAGGTTTTGAATACCTAATATGATTTCTTACCTGAACCGAATCGAAATATGAATCATATGTCCCTCAAATACTCGAACCCTTTTCAGTATATAATTTATGTCATTTCAGGAGGAATTGTACCTCATTCAGTTACTATCACTCCTTCCAGTAGTTCCATTACTGTTACTGAAAGTCAGAGTTTTACTCTAACTTGTACAAGTCAGGGAACCCCAACGATAACTTATTCCTGGTTTCAGAATGATATGAACACACTTGTCGGGACTGGGTCTGTTCTAACAAAAGCTACCACAACGTTGTCTGATGCTGGTACATATTACTGTCGAGCACAGAACAGTTTTGGTCGTGCAGATAACAGTATTGTCGTGAATGTTCAGCGTATTCAATGTGAGTGAAACGTATTAGTTACCTAATACATACAAAGACATTGGCAACACAACAGCAACACAAAAACATATCAAAATGGATAAAAGATTTTTTTAACTTACTTTCGGGTAGTTTTTACGGATGTCTAAATACTATAGAATGTTGGTTTGATGACCAATGAGAAAACTGACTACTTCGTAAAATAATGAGATTCGGAATTAGAAAATATATAGAATTAAAATAACAAATTCAAAATATCTATAAACAGATGTAGAATATAGGCGATAGTCAAAATCGGATATATAATACACTGCAACGTAGTGTGTTGAATTGCAGAGCACTCGGAATCTGATACATTTAGAATGAAAAACTATCAAATTTGTTAATCAACACATATACAGAGCAGTGACAAAAACTCAGTATTATCACACTTATTTTGCATATTTTAGTCTCGTGTTGTATACCATTGTTTTTTTTTAATTAAAGAATAATGTAGAATAGGATTTTTTAACTGTTTCCAAACTGTCATTTTTAACCGTCTGCACAGTGTTATTAGATTTTTTTTAAAGAAATTGTAAAGGATGAATTATCATTATACTCGAACGTGCTATAAATTGCAGCTCCACCCACAATTATTTCGATTAATCCACCAAACATCGTAGTACCAGAGGAAAGCCAATATAAACTTACGTGTGATGCAAATGGATATCCTGAACCAACATATCAGTGGTATAAAGATGGCTTTTTAATAGGTCAGGACAAAGATTTAACTGTACCATCAGCTTTATACGTTTCTAATGACGGGATTCATACTTGTAATGCTACAAACAAACACGGATCAATAACAAAAACTGCAGATGTTGATGTCCAATGTGAGTATTATATAATGCACGCTTTTACCCATTTGTGAACAAGGTAACATTATAGAATACCTATAAAGTTTAAAATTTATGCAGATGTTGAGTCAAATAAATAACAAAATACCGAAGTTACTGTTAATAATAAGAAAAGAAATTAATTGCATCATAAAACCATAACATTTTGTGATAATCAATGTATCAATACTCACGGAAATCGTCTACAGTGTGGCCGACACAGCTGAAAGAGATGCTTGGTAATTGTATCACGTGACGTCATTCAAATGACAGAATGGGCATGAGACGGGGATACTCCGGAAAAATTCAGTTTTATATTGTATTAAAACGGTTTATAAATTTGATCAACTTAATTAAATGCAGGTTAACATATTTTATTTTATGTGTCACTATCCTAAGGTTTCATGACAGTTTGGAAAAGGAACCTAGATATCATAATTTCCTTTTACCAAAATTGTGTTTCAAATGTCATTTATTTTGTCATATCAGTGATTTGTTTTGAATTTGTATAGGGTTTCAAATTTATTTAAATATATGATTGCTTAACATCTTTGACACGGGAATAGCATGAATAAATTCCAGAAGATTCTAAATTTTGAGTCTGTAAAAATAATTCTTTCACGATTAGGTTAACATGAGATATAGGCTAGCTCATATTCGTTAGCCATTCCTATCCTCTTATAGAGGAGAAGAGCGGATCGTTACACTTTGTTAGAGAGATAGGGCTATCAAAATATTAATTATTGAAAGCTTTTGATTTTGACCCCAAAACCTAATGGAATTCATTCAAATTGATATCTAACTAATATATTTGAAGATTTTATCTTAGCTCCTAGTAAAGAAAAGGCGTGACTTTCAATAGAAGAACATTGAATGAAAACAAGATACCGAAGCTACTGTGAATTATTTCTGCATTAACTATTTCGACATGGATCGTTCTTTTGCTGTATTCTGCACCTGAAAGAACATCGTATTGAAAATTCAAGTTATCAACTTTTAATCCCTTATGAAGTATAACTCAGACAACGTACTAAGGAAATATACAGAAACCTAAGAGATTATACAGTCAGGGAAATGTTCATAGTTTGATTTAAACTTGGCTTTTTAAATTCTTGACATTTTCAGAAGCCACACAACCGAATAACATCTTCGCAATTGTAAATACTTTAAGAATGAAACAGTATTTCAGCAGATTTGTATAAATGCAGATATGTGCCAGGGTCTACAATAAAAACCTACAGATTTCTTAAATTAGTCACAGAGGAAAAGGAAGTAGGATTTGAATTCATTTAGTTGTTCAAACAAAACCTGCTTTGGCTGAAAGTCTACGTTTTATCATCTTTAATCTTTTGTTGTCTCAGAGATCAGTTTTCCTTCTTCATCATTTCATGAAGTAAATTTTCTTGTGATGGATGCTGTCGTCTGCTAGACACACATCTCGTTCTGCTTGTTGAGTATTCTCTGTGTCATCGATGCCTTAAGACACTTGTGACAGTCCTTCCACTGTTCAGTCACCAGAGTTTGCACGGCTAAAGTAACATGTCGGACAGCAATTTACAACAGGGGGTTGCTAGAAACTGTAACAACAATTCATCACGTTAGGGACCGACCATTTAACTTGAAAGGGGGGGGCTATGGTTTTTTTTCTAAAAAATATTTTGGACCTGATTTTTTGTGAAAAAAAATATTTTGGCTGCCAAAATCATGAAAAAAAAGGTTTCTGAAGTGGGCTTTCTGCCCAAAAAAATAATGTTAATTTTGGAAAAAAATATTTTGTTGATACACGTAAAAAAAAATTCTGTCCAGAAAAAAAACCATACCCCCCCCCCTTTTTCAGGTTAAATGGTCGGTCCCTTACCTCCATTTTGTTTAGGAATTGCAATTATGAAAAATATACCATGAAAATTACAGTTAGAACCAATCATATAACATGTTAAAATCTATATTTAGAAACATATTGTGTATCTTCAGATCAACCCCGTAGCTCTGTTGATCCTAGCCAGCAAACCAGAAATACAACAGTTGGTACTAGTGTTACACTGAGTTGTGATACTAATGCCAACCCACCAGCTACTCAATGGGAATGGATTCATAACAATATACCCCTGAGTAATTCTGGGAAAACATTACTTATCGATGCAGATAACATTAATGATGCAGGGACATATACTTGTAGAGCCTTAAATAATATTGGACAGTCACCAGACATAAATTTTGTCGTGAATGTTGGATCAGTTGGAACATGTAAGTAAATTCTAATTCTGATACGGCAATTGCAAACGCGTAAAAATGTTTAAAAATACCGAGTTCCTATCGCTTTTTACGTGTGTAAATTGTATGTCATTGTGTTTTTTAAGAGCAATTCCCGTATGAATTCTGGTATGTGAATGTAATTTTTGACAATTGTAGGCGTTTACTGTTATCCTTTCTTTTTAAAAAAAATGTCCAACCGTATTAACCTATATTAAGGCAGACAGACGGCCAGAAAAGTAACATTTAATTAATTTATTTATCATCCTTTCCCATGGTTATATTAGCCTGCAGAGCCTTTCCGCAAAAGCCATATCAGGTTGACCCGGATATATCAGAGGTTGACCTGTATATATCAAGCGATTCTCCCAACGTTTCAAAGGCAAGAACTTTTTTTTAAGTTTTCACACGAAATCAAACGAATAAAAATAAACATCTATTGCATTTGCTCTTTCCGATTAGGTATTCAAAACAGAATCAGACAAACTAGACCATGCCTAGCTTTACAGTCCGTTTTAGCAAAAAAGAAACATATTATCGATACTTTCATGGGTGATTTGATAAGACAATAGCAAATTGGCGTGAAGGACAATTGCCATAGAAACGACATCTCTAAACTTAATGATAAATTTTCCAGCTTGGCCATACAGTTTCAATTACCAGTTGAAAGGAAAGTTATTATCACCGAAAAATTGGAAAACCGAACCCTTTGAACGAGAAAAGCTCGGCATGGTCAGAAAAATTGTAAAAACTGGGTCGTTGATATATCCTGCAGAGATTTGACGTTTTCACATTTTGACGTCATAAAAGCTTCAAGGAACGATAGAATAACGTAACATCCAAAGTTTGCTGCAACAATCAAAATCAAAATTATTTCGAGTAGGCCGGTCCAATTCAAATTATTCAGTCAGTTACAAAACATTTGCCAATAAAATGCTAAGATTTTTGAAGCTGCGATAAAAAGGCGAGAATGATATATGTCGAATTTCCCGCGCAATTTGGGGAGATTTTGAAACCTCAGTTCAATAATCTACAAAACATCCTTTCAAAAACTGTTTAATATTTTGAGATTTACAAACTAAATACATTTAGCATAGATAAAGGATTGAAAGTAAAAATTTTTACCCTGCAGTTTAAACTCAATCTTTACAATTGACCAAAATAATGCAGTTTTTAAATATTTGACTACATCATAACCTTTTTGATAAGTCTTTTTATGTTGCAATAGGGTCTGTCAAAAGCAAGTTTTTTGTGTGTGCGGTTTAAATCCTATCTTTGAAAATGACCTAAACAATTTATTTTTTTTTCGAAAATTTTGATTCATCATATTCTTTTGAAGAGTTATTTCTTTTTGAAGAATTATTTTCAAGAGTTTTATTTCGTGATACACGAATTTAATACATTAGGGTGTATGGCACGCGATAGTAACAAAAATGCGGTATACCTAGTATTTCGAACGAAAACTAGGGGTTTTCGTGCGAAATACTAGGTATACCGCACGTAAACTAGGGGTTTCCGATCGGTATACATAGTATTTCGCCGAAAACCCTAGTTTTCGTTCGAAATACTAGGTATACCGCATTTTTGTTACTATCGCGTGCCATACCGATCGGTATCGGAAATTCGAGTTTAAACCGAAAATGCTTTTCATAGTTTTAGCCAATGAGAAGCGACAAACGGAAATCGCTATTTGATATTTAACGTTCGTCCAATCAGAAACGGAAAACGGTATTAAACCAATCAAAATCGTTTATTCTGTTTATCGCTTATAATTCTCTATTTTTTTTTCAAATTTTCGTATCTTTTATTTGTTTTATATATTTTTATATTATAAATTAATTATCAAATAGATTTGTGCCTGTGACACTTTTAGGTGCGAATGGATATCAGATTCGCGGGTCATGGGAGGATATTCGATCTCGACTATCTGTATTCACCTTCACCAGTTAAAAGTTGTGAATATCGCCGTTTTAGATTTTGTTTAAAAAGAATTTTCCATTTAATTTATCTCTAGAGAAAAGAATTTTATTTTCATATAACTTGATGTGTAATCTGTTTTGAAATTAAAAAAATCACGAATTTTGGTTTGAAGTATAAATAATTTGATAAGCAGTTGAAAAAACAAAAACTCAGTCTGATAAATGATCAAAACAATTCAGAGTTTTAAAACTTTTTCTTCATCATATCCTTTCCAAGGAGTTTTAGAATTCGCAAAGTTAAAACTTTCATAGATTTTAGCATTTTAGAGGTATGAAAAGTATAATTTTTAGTCTGCTGTGTAAACTAACTCTTCAAAAATGACAAAAAAAAGTTACGTTTTTTGAAAATTTTACATCATTATATCCTTGCGAAGGAGTTTGATAGGTTGCGAAATAAAAAATTCTTCAAATTTAACATGGAATAGGTATGAAAAGTATGGTTTGAATCAGCAGTTTAAACTCAGTCTTTAAAAATAGCAAAAAAAAAATCAGTGTTTTGAAAATAAAACTCCTTCAAAAGAATATTATGTTGTAAAATTTTCAAAACACTAAATTTTTTTTGTCATTTTTAAAGAGTGAGTTTAAGCCACTGCTTCAAAATCTTACTTTTCATACCTATTCTATTCTTAATTTGATGACCTTTTTTATTTAGCAACATATCAAACTCCTTGCAAGGATATAATTATGTAAATTTTTCAAAACATTTTTTTTTTTACATTTTGGAAGAGTAAAGTTGTACGGCAGACTAAAAATTTTACTTTTCATACCTTTTTAATGCTAAAATTCATAAAGTTTTTACTTTACGAATTATGAAACTCCTTCGAAAGGATATTATGATGTTAAATTTTCAAAACACTAAATAGGTTGTGTCATTTTTAAAGACTGAGTTTAAACCGCTAATTAGAAATCTTACTTTTCAAACCTATTCTATGTTAAATTTGAAGAATTTTTTATTTCGCAACATATCAAACTCCTTCACAAGGATATAATGATGTAAGATTTTCAAAACACTGAACTTTTTTGACATTTTTCAAGAGTTAGTTTACACCGCAGACTAAAAATTTTACTTTTCATACCTTTTTAATGCTAAAATTGTTCAAGTTTTTTGCCTGCGAATTATAAAACTCCTTTGAAAGGACATTATGATGTAAAATTTTC
>MJUU01040316.1:12588-25533 GCA_002080025.1 Modiolus philippinarum
AAACTGGTCGAACAATTCCGCTGTAAGTTCGAAAGTGTCAATTATAATTGTTCTACAGTTTGTTAAGGTTCAAAAGTATAGTTTTTTGAAATACTAGAATATAGGTCATTCCAGATCAGTTGAATTGTATGAATTGATGAAATCTAGTCAATAAATAATGAATGTAAATGTTTATTTTTTAGACACTACATACTCGGCTTCATCGCAACAAGCATCTAGAACCATCAAAACATCTGAAAAAGATATAACTGATCAAGGTAAATTTAAACACTGGAGTCCAGAGTTGTTGAACTTATTCTTTTAATTTTTCTTTCTCTGTCATAGTGCGATATGACTTGTGTTACAATGTATGGGCCATAACACACATCATTCTAATCTAGTCGTGTTTACATCAACCTACAAAGTCTTATAATCAAACGGATCTTAATTTGTCTGTTCCACTTGAAATAAAGTTAAAAGCAACTTTTTATGAAATTGAACTTCTTCGTTAAGTAATTAACACATTATATATTTTCACTATTCACAGAAGTAATTGTCATCTTGGTATTCGACAAGCAACCGACTACGGCTAAAAGTTCATTGTTTGACGATCTATTCTTTAACCACAGTGAATAAATTTCAGATAAGCTTGCATGAATTATACAAGAATTTTTTTTTACAATATTGATGCGGTTTTACATTTATTATGATAGGGCTAGATATGACGGCTCCTACAAAATATAATCGCATTTAATTATTTGAGCTAAACCTTTCACATTCATGATTTGGCGAAATTCAAAATCTTATACTTTATACAGACGTAAACTGTTGCTAGCCATTCTGCAAGATTGTTCTTCAACCTATATCGTTTTCTTTTGCCATTGCCGGTACCTTCCCGAGATTTTTTCGTTGTTTATGTGTTTCTTTAGTTTTTTTGTTTTATTTTAGCTTTTGATAGAATTTTTCAGCCAATAAAGATGTTTTCTGTTGTCTCTTTTTTATGATGTGTTGAGAGAGTAAGCACAATTTACTATCATTACAAAAGTTCAGTCGGTCAAATACTTTGGTACTAACTGAAAGATATCAAGGGATATTTACAAGGAATGTGGTAGACCTATCAAGTATCCGCGAATGATTATCCACTTGTTAAAATCTTAAGGTACCTAAAGGTTATATTTAGCTTGCATGCCAAGTTCAGTAATTCAAGATTTCTGGAACCAATTGACATCCATGTCATTGTGTTAAAAAAGTAGCTCACATGCTATTGTCAAAGACAAGAGAGTATTTCATATTCCATTATTATATATAAACTGAAATATTTTATTGCAAAAATACAAAATACGCAATATAAAATCAATTGCACTTAGAACTCAAAGCATGGCCTATGTTGTCTTTTTATACGACCGCAAAAATTTTTGCGGTCGTATATTGGTATGGTGCTGTCGTCGTCGTCGGCGTCGTCGTCGTCGTTGTCGTCGTTGTTGTCGTCGTCGTCGTCTGTAGACACTTTAGTTTTTGGTCAATAACTTTAGTTCCAGTTGATCAATCCTTATGAAATTTTAACATAATGTTCTTTGGTACAAAAGGAAGGCTTGGCTTAGTTTTGGTCATTGTGGCCCCACCCGTTTTTAAAAAAGGGGCCAAAAAGGGTTAAATTGGGTGTTTTCACATGTTTGTCTGTAGAATCTTTATTATTAATCGGATTTTGATGGGGTTTCTTTCAGTGTGCTCCTGAGGAAATTTCCAATCTGAAGTATGCCAACGTATTTCACGTAGCATGTACCGCTCACGAGATAAATGGGGCCCACAGGAGCAAATCTCCAAAAAAATAAATTTTTTATTTTAAGTCCGATTTTGATGCAGTTTCTTTTAATGGATTCCTTGTGAAAAATTAATATTGCGCTCAGCTATTAGATTTTTGATAACTTGTTTCCTTTCCCAGCTATGAGGGGCCGAACGGGGCCAAAATTGCGAATTTGCAGATCATGTAGAATTTTTATTTTTCATCGGATTTCGATGGGATTTTTTTCTCTGGCTTCCTCTTGATCTAAGCTTTCAGTATGCCAATGGATTTTGTGTAGGTCTTACCGTTTCCGAGCTACAAGGGGTCAAAGGGGCCAAAAATGCAATTTATCAAAATTTGTCAAATCTTTATTTTTCATCGGATTTCAATGGGATTTTTTTCTTTGGATTCTTCTTGATCTAAGCTTTCAGCAGTATGAAACGGATTTTGTGTAGCTCTTACCGTTTCCGAGCTACAAGGAGTCAAAGGGGCCAAAAATGCAATTTTTCTAAATATGTCAAATCTTTATTTTTCATCGGATTTCGATTGGATTTTTTTCTTTGGATTCCTCTTGATCTAAGCTTTCAGAGTGTGGAAACAGATTTGGCGTGGCTCTTACCATTTCCGAGCTACATGGGGTCAAAGGGGCCGAAATTGCAATTTTTCTAAATATGTCATATCTTTATTTTTCATCAGATTTCGATGGAATTTTTTCTTTGAATTTCTATGGATGTAAAGTTTTAGTTGATAGTACATATTTTGCATAGCTCTTATGTTTTTTTCATCAGTAAGTGATCAGCTAATAACTGTGTCAAGCTTCTTTTTGTGTCCATCTAATTATTTTGTCAAGCTCTTTACTGTGTCCACATTCACTTTAAACTACTTTTGTTGAAATTTCAGTGGTCGACATGCTGCGGTCGTATATTGCTGCGCTCGGCGTAGCCCTTTATTTTAAACTTGTCACATATTAGAATTAAACTATCGATTTTAATGGTTTGTTAAGAGTTAAAATAGGTTCGTAAGGATTGACGTTTAATTTTGATACTTGCGCAAAATGAAAAGCACCATAAGAATATATGGCGTCAAAATCAACAGCATTATCCCAAGAGGTCATGTTTTGAAACGTTTCAAATATGTATCAATATGTGAATTATCAGGGTCTCATTTTAAAAACTTACGATTTTTTTAGAAAGAGAAATTTTCCATTTGGTGCATATGTAGTCATGATGGCTTATTGGTGTTCTAGCAGTCCTTAAACATCTTTAACAGCTTTGAAAATAGTAATTTGGGCTTTCCATTCAAATTGTGAAACATATATGATAACAGCAGACATTTCTTATTTGAGAATTGGCTTTTGAAAACTGGTTTTTAAGATTTACAATCAGAGGACTTTACTCTGGACATTATATGGACAATATATACTTCTTACTTTACTTTTATTTTCAGATTCTACGTTGTCGGCTTCACTGAAATCAGCATTCGAAACTAGCCAACCCCCAGAAAATGAAATAATTACTCAAGGTCAGTCTATATATATATCTATGCACGAAACCGATCGTATTATTGCGGCCTGCAATCTTTATGGGAAGTACGATAAATGTTGGTGTTATTGCAAATAGCCAAGTTGACCTTTTTACGCGTATTCATCTAGAATATAGTGAAAAGCATTGATGAACAACATTCTGCTTTATTAAATACTTTACACATTAGTTTTTATTTAATAAGAAACATGTTGTTGTACCAAGGAATTCGTCGTTTGTTGGTATACGTCGATAGTTTGGTCCTCGAATCACAAAATATTCTGAATAAAATTAATCAAAATTTTATGTTAAATGTGAATAGAGGATCTTTGATAATTATTGCGAATTTTCTTCCTTCCTTCTTTTCAACCCTCAGCAAAATAAATGGCTGACATTACTAGAGAACATTAAACATTCGACCGCAGGAAAGAACATCCAAATACTGATATTGCTAATACTGCTCAAATGTTTCAAAGCGTAATACCCAGCGAATATTGATGTAGCTTTGAAATTGACTATGGCACTATTAATTGAATTTAAATTAAAAGTTCCATCAGCTGTGCATGGGATAATATTTGTTTTAAGCTGGGGTCAATTACCCCCTACATGGACACAGTTTTACATTAGCTGTTAAAAAAACTTGATGGTATCACCTTTTATTACGAATAAATACCATGTAATTATGACGATAACTAGTGGCAAAGCAATTTTAAATCACGTAAATAGTGGTCATGCAATCACGTAAATTGTGGTCATTCAATCACGTAACTTGTGGTCATTCAATCACGTAAAGACTGGATATGTAGTAAGTACTACATCAAACGGTTTAGCAGTAGTATACTACTTATTTGATTACGTAAAATGATTTCTTTACGTTTTTGTACATTATTTTTTTTCATAACGCCCAATGCGCCAATCGAAAAAAATCTTAGCCTATCCTCTCCTTACGGAGTTCGTTTGCAAATTTCGTGTTGTTTCTCATAACTGTATGATAAGGGGGTATATGATAACTGGAAACTGTTCTCTATTCTTGTACTCGAGATTTCAATATCTATACTTTATCAGCACTTATGATAAACTATTCAATCTGATCTTGAGTTGGGACTAAACTTGCCTAACAAGAAAATTAAAGGTATAGTTTCGATACGAATTGAAATTCCTTTAAATTGTTTTAGAATGATGTACTACATTCAAAATGATTGTGCAACTTCATTTTTAAATATAGATTCTACCAGCACGATACCTCGACAGTCATCATTCGGAAGCCAACATATTTCAGAAGCGGATATCACTACTGAAGGTAATTAAAAGTAATTAAATAAGACATGATAATACGAAACAACACGAAAAACGAAATGAATTACAATGAAAATCAAAGGACATTGAACTCAAAAACAAAAACATGATTGAAAAACACAAACGTATACAACAATAGGAACTCTTAGCGGCCATAAATTTTTACACGTTTTACTAACCAATTGATTGTTTCTGTTCAGTTTTAAATCTATTAACCAGTTTTTATCAGACTTTTGTATACAACCACTTCTGTCGGATAGATAAATATTTTTTTTTCGTAATTTTGTCACATTTAAGTTTCCTGGTTTCTTTGAAAGAAAGCTGTTTATAACATTTTTTTTATAATTCCCAAAGATATACGATTTTCTCTTGACACGTGACTATTCTCTTTAGTCCATCATATCTCGTTATTTGGTAATGAGAATAAAGATATTATGATAATCATATACAATGAATTTCAGAATATTTCAAATATTTCCTTTTTTAGTTAATTAGATACAAATGTTATATATAAAATAAAATGATTTTTTTTTCTTTATTTTGTTCTCATGGTTTCACGCAATAACATGCTGTATTGAAACATTATAGCACTATTGAGGAAAGTAAAACGAAAAGAATTCCGATTAATTTATTTTGATCTCCAATTACATATGGATAGTACATCGTTAATTATTAAATATTTCTGTCATATTTTAAAGATAGCGTTTATATACAGCCATTCATACTGTCTTTACTGCTTCCAGCAAAATTAGCAGCATGCTTTGTTTAAGTTTGAAATTTTATTTTTTTAAAGTCAGAACATAATGTTGCCGTTTCGTTATACCATAATTTGATTTTCTGTTGATATTAAAACGTAATATAACTCTATACCATGTTCAAAGATAGTTTTAACATGAAAAAATATATTAGCAGGAGCTTTTATCGTCGTGGTAGGGTAAAATCTCAGAACATCAATGTTGCAACTCTTACATTGCTATCATTGACGGTTACAAAAGGCAAAAGACAACTACAAATGTATCTTACTAAAGTTTCTAAATGAAAATAAATAAATATGATGAAGGTATGAAATATTTATCTCATCTGCCAGACAAAGTAGATAAAATAATTAAGCCTTGATAATGGACATCTTTTTGAAACAAAAAATGCTCTTGAAACATCTATACTACTACGAAATGCTTTACTATATATATAATAGTTAAAAATTGAAGAGATGACTTTAAACATTGGAAAATAAATTGCATATAAACAGTCAGGTTGTCTATCCAACATCATTGACAACTGTTTTCGAATTGTTTCTCTGATATGGTGTTATTTGGTATTTTATTGCTGCACAAGTTCAAAAATTAAATTATAATAACAGATAGTAATACATGTACATTGTCCAACATTGACCAACATTATTAGGATTCCAGAATTTCGAAAAACTGCTGACCAAATCGAAATTCAAACTACAATTGTCCTATAGCTTGAAATAGCCAAATGCAAAATATCATACAGGAATTGTTGAATATATAATGAACCAATAGACAACATGGAAAATTGAAAAATTGACAGAATTATACAAAATGTATTTCTAAAAACTGTTGACAAAATCGAAATTCAAACTCAAATTGTGCCATATCCCGCAAAAGTCATATGCAAAATATCATAAAGGAATCACTGATATAATTATCTTTGTTGCAAAAGATAAAACATTAATTTATGCTATGAAGACAATTGTCTTGCGATTTAATAAGAACTAAAGAATTACTTCAATAGTACAAAATGTTTTTTGTTGTATGTTCGTAAATTTGTAAGTTATTTATCATTTTCAAATATTGACAATATTCTGCAAAGAATAATAAAGAATAGAGAAGCCAATTCAAAAGCATAGTTTCTCAAATTTATATGGATTCAAAGGTTGTTAACATAATTTTGAGCTATAAAAAGTTGTGGGTCAATTGACAAAGACTTTCAAATACAGCAAATCAAAACAAGTGATTCAGGAATGTTTTCAATAATTATTCAAATGCTACTACCCTATTAAGCTGACATTTTTCGTAATTTCGCATAAAAATATTATTTTTCTTCAGGTAAAAAGAGCTTGAAAAATGTGTTTAATCTGATAAATTAACAGAATTTTTTTAATTATTTTGCAGGGATTATCTTGCTTGGAATTTCTTCCATTTTTGTTACAATTGTTGGCGGACTCCTGGCATATAAGTTCTCTTCAAGAAACCAGACAGTTGTTGGTGTTCTCCGACATGTAAGTTGCAGTATCATTTACAAGAATAGGTTGCTGCAATGTGACTCTATTTCATGTAGAACATAGTCAGTCATATCGCTCGGTATAAACTTTTAAAAATATATGGATCAACCATGTTGTCGGAAAAGCTCTAACTTGCCTACATCCCTCTCTTAAATAATAAAATGTAACAGCGCTATTTATAATTTTTTTTTATGTTTTGGGAATAAACATGTTTGCGGAATTACTCAAGCAAACCTCTTCATAATTACTCTAACAATTATGAACTGACAATAGCATTTATAAAATAATTCAAACACTTCTAAAATAACGGAATTCTGGCAACAACATCACTCAATACCAGTGCACAATAAAGTGTAAAACATATAAGCTTCATATCTTGAAATCATTTTTTCCTAAAAGCTTTCAAAAAACTATGTTCTTTTTAAATAAAGCACACCCTCTCTCTCTCTGCCATTGCGTCAGCGACAAAGTCGCGAAAGTGTATTCAACAGTTGTTGTGAATGTTCAGTATTGTTCAGCAAAAATGAACCATATATTACGATGCAAAAAAAAAATTAAAAAGCGACAAAAGAAATACATAATCGAATTTGGTATACGAAACATTGAAAACTGAAACCTACTATAGACTTTCATATTGTACTGTGGCTGATTGATCGATGTCATTCGAAAGACAAATTATACATATACATCGGATAACATTCATCAATAAATTTTTCGTTGAAAATATGACTAACCAAAATTTACAAAGAAAACACAGGAACACCCACAATGACCGCAAAGTACTATAATTCACAGGACAAACGTAAACAACCATAGGAAGTCGGGAGAGCCGAATTTGGTAATGCCAGAGAGTGCTTAGGTTAAATATTTTTGTATACCCAGACCTCGCCTTTAATTATTTGTTGTTTTTCATATTATAATAAACATATGAATAAACCTCAATACAGCTAGACAATTAACTACCAGAACAATATAATGAAAAACAAAAGAGAAAAATGAGACAAAGCGTAACTTGGAAAATACAAAGGTCCATGAGTGGACGCCACTTATATGCTGACAAGGAGCCTAGTCTGCTGGCAAAACATCGTAGTTCTACAAAAAAAAACACAAAACTATTTCAATTCGGTTGTGAAGAATCGTATATTTCAGTAGATATCGGCAATCTCAGTGAGAGGCGAGTATTCGTGTAAAATCTTCAGATCATCGGCACCTACAACGCAATACCCTGTCGATATTCAATTTACGTGAAGTATGTAGGTCACGAGCAGGGTTTTTTTTTATCAATTTCTGGCATTTTTAACATTTCCTTAATAACAAGGTTAAAAAGAAATCTTAATTATAAACTGTTTGAAAGTGATACCACAATTTAATACCAGATGTTCATTATTTCATCAAACTTCTGAAATATATAACATTTACATATGTTTTCGGAAACTGTAATCAGAGTGTAAAACTTTAAATGTAACGGAATTGTTATGTTTATAAAAATTGTCAAGATTTGAGCAAACACGTTAAAATCAATAACACTATAAAGTCGGGTTTTCGGGTCAGCAGCGGAGTACTGACTACTGGTTTGGTAAATACCCGCAGAGACTAAAAGTCCATCAGCAGACGCATCAGCCTAGTTTTTACCGTAAATTTAGTTTCTGTACATGGCTATTTGGACAACTTAAGTCTCTTCAATGCAGATTTAATGGAAGACCATTAACCAAAAAGTTTAAACTCATGCAACAAAAATAACTAAAGAGTTCTAAGCCAAAAACAGCTAAAGACAGAACTATGCACGTTTCCGATACTCCTTTCGTAGTTTTAAACAAAATTATCTCTTTACATATTGCAAATTTCACAATCATCCCTTTTATCAGAAATGTGTTTTTATTCTTACCTAAGTTTAGCATGGTATCTTTTATCTCGGTTGAATTCATTTGTCATATCACATGATACATCTCAATAAAAAACGGCTTAGCCATTTTTTTTTGTATAAAGAGAACAGTAACAGGACCTGGAGAAGCAACTGCAGTAGATGATGTAGTTTCAGCGGAAGATGGTAATACAAACACCAGTACTAATATACCACCTGTGAAACATCTAGTGACAGTGATATAGTGGTCGGACAAAAAATGAGCATGTGGTATACTTTAACTAGAATTGTAATATTATTTGATATACTATCATAAGTATGTGATTTTTCTAAAAGAATCATTATTTGGTTAATTTTGTGTTCAAAAGGAAATTTTAAAAAACAAAATGAAAGTACAAATGTCGCATATATTTAACCCATGTGACTGGTTGGCATGAAGTTAATTTGTAAGAATGGCGACTTTCGTTTTTTTTTATTACAGTCGACTTTTATTGCTTTCTAGTTCCACAAGTGTTTATCAAAAGCATCCGCACTATGACATAAGATGAAAGAAATTTACGATGAAATCAATTCGCAAAAGAAGTGAATATTTTGCCATTTTATCACATTTAATTTTATCACACGCTACATGTTAAGCTGGCACAGAAATACTGGCATAAGAATTGAGTACCTTTGGAAAATAAGGTATTTGCACCCCCCATGGATAAGTTCGAAGTATTGAATATCGTAACATCTTCCGTCACATGATTTAGTCTTAGGAAGTTTTTTAACCTTTTGTGACCATTTGCATAATATGTGAGCCTATCATTTTGATCTTTCAGCCGTCTTTCGATGATAACGTGTGGCAATGAACACATTTTCGACTACATTTGCAACTTAGCGTTTGGACATTTCACTTCAAATAAAAGTACTATTATCTGAAAGTGTACACTTTTAAATTAAATTGGCTTGATATAACTGTAACAGCGAATAGTAAAATATTGTGTTCTACAGACACCATAAATTTTTATATCCATAGTCTTAAGAATATCAAAGAAAGTCCAAGCCATTAAATACTTCAAAAGAAGAGAAAAAGTTTTAATTAATTTAAATGTGTACTTAAATGAAGGATTTTATTATACTACCTAGAATATAAATGGTTTCTCGTTTATGGGATTAGACATTTTATCAAAACTTTAGATACCACATCATATTTATTTTGACAGAAAGGTTCCTACAAAGGGAATACTTTTTTTGTAAAATTACATTTGGATATAAGGAACACTATATTTTTAGTGTAGGATCTGTTTGGTCGTATTATGTATATTGTGAATATCAATTCGAACAAATTAGATAGGGTTAATATTATCCGACTGCATGTCAAGAAGGCAATTTCCATCAGAAACAATATATAACAAGATTTGCAAATTGTAAGCATAAGCCGATGTAACCTAGACGACCAATTTTATGATGGCATCACATTCGCAGTCTCAAAATCTACATAGAAATCAATATTTGTTGAAATCAGACAATGTTCACACTTATCGTATTTTTGCAGCAAACGTGGAAATGGCAGCCATTTTGAAAAAAAAAATCGCATGAATTCTGTCCTTTCATCTTTTAAAAAATTACACAAAATGTGAATAATTCCTCAAAGAAGTTCTAAGATAAAGAACCTCCAAATATTCAGCGTAAATCGACGGCCATCCATATAACTTCAGATGGTGGTCCAGCTTTGTGCAAGATGTGAGATCATTCCATTCAGCATTTCAAAATAATCGCTCGAACAAAATTTATTGGAAGAAGAAAAAAACAAGATGCTCTCAATAGCCTGTATCGCTCACCTGGACCATGGCTGGCATAGATAAAATGCATTTCCAATCGGGTCAAACGTTAAGTTATATTCCCTGCTGGGGCCACCTTTAATAAGATGAAGACATGACAAATGCAAATTTGAATGGGGCTACCAGAGGACTTTTGTGATTTGGATTTATTTTAGTGGTCTAAGATACCTTATTCTTTTAATGGAATCAAATATAAACAATCTTAATGCTGGCAACCATATTGGATGAGGTGTGGTCCTCAGGGATACCTTTAATGGAAGATACCATCAAAGTACCATTGTCTTCTATTTGGATAAGTTGTTTCAGAAATGATGATTAAATGTGTTTGAATGTAATAATTATTACCGAAATCAAAACAATTCAAACCCCCCTTTAAAATATTTTGGCAGGGGTTTTCCTTATTAACAGATTTCTGAAAACAAAAGATAAAATTTAAAAGAATTCTTTTTTTTCCTCTCTCTAAATTTTACGTTTCCTTGCTTTGTATCCATGGCAACCGAAAGCTCCACCATCCTTCACAACCGCAAACAGTACATCATTAGAACAATTCAGCAGGGTTCTCCTTCTGATCTAGGTAATATACATTTTGCTAAAATTAAAACATTCATATTCCCCCCTTTTGGCAGAGGATACTTGTAATCTACTTTATACATATTGCTGAAATGATAATTAAAATATCTAGCAGAATACTGTTTTTAATTCAGTTTTCTGGTCTGCTGTCCATGGCAACTGAGAGCTCTACCATCCATTAGAACCCATATCAAACCACAATTCAAGTAAAAATTTGGACAGGGGTTCCCCTTAAAATCTGTAGGGTCCAATGTAAAAACTCTAGTCCCCGCTTGCAGCCATCTTGGATGAACATTGACCCGCCGGATACCTGTTATGGAAGGAACCATCTAAGGACCATTGTGACTAAGTTTGCTATTAATTGGACTAGGAATTTTGAGAAGATCTTTGAACGTACTTTCCATAGAGTCCAATAGTGAAACTATGTTCCCAGCTGGCAGCCATCTTGAATGAGGTACAGACCTGACGGATATCTTTTTATAAAGTTCTATTGTGACTAGTTTGTATATGATTGGAGTGGTAGTTTCTGAAAAGAAGATCTTTGATTGTCTGTTCCATAGGATCCAATGTTAAAACTATGTTCCCGCTGGTGGCCATTTTGGATGAGGTACGGACCTGCCTGATACTTTATGGATTAGATCATCTAAGGATCGTTGGCTAAGTTTGGTTTAAATTGGACCAGTAGTTTCTGAGGAGAAGATCTTTGATTGTATTTTCCATAGGGTCCAATGTTAAAACTGTGTTCCCCGCTGGCGGCCACCTTGTGCTTTTTTTGGAAGGGACCATCTAAGGACTATTGTGACTAAGTTTTTTATAATTGAACTGGAAATTTTTGAGATCTTTGAATGTGTTTTCTATAGGATCCAATGTTAAAAGTATGTTCCCTGCTCGCGGCCATCTTGGATGAGGTACAGACCTGCCTGATATCTTTTTGGAAGGGACAATCTAAGGACAATTGTGACTAAGTTGGGTTATCATTGGACTTGTAGTTTCTTAGAAGAAGATCTTTGAAAGTCTTTTTAATAGGGTCCAATAATAAAACTATGTTCCCCGCTTGGGCGATCTTGGACGAGGTACGGACCTGCTGGATACCTTTTTTGGAATTGACCGTCTTGGGACCATTGTGACTTTGTTTGTTTATAATTGGACCGGTAGTTTCTGAGAAGATCTTGAATGTCTTTTCCATAGAGTCCAATGTTAAAACTATGTTCCCCGCTTGCTGTCATCTTGGATGAGGAACGGACCGGCCGGATAGACAAACCAAGGACTGTTGAAGATCTTTGAATGAAAAGTTCACGACGGACGTCAAGTGATGGCAAAAGCGGTGAACTAAAAAGAAGAATATTAATCAGAAGAAACGTAGAATAACAATATGTCACCACGACTTCATCTGGGTTAACACTACAAGTGAAGGTGCTTTTGAAAGAATATTGATAACCGGAAATCAGTTGTATAAAATCAATTGAAAGACAGATTCCAATTTTGAGAATTTCGTATTGATAGAAAATCTACAGATTGAATAACATGGTGGCTAATAATAAATGTGCTCCTTTTTTCTGTTCAGTATCGAGAGAAATAAAATATATAATATAAAAAGTTAACATGTATGTCTATTATATCAGATGTTCTAAATATTAAGTGTGCATTCACTTAAATCTATTTGATTTGTTATAGCTATTAATCATATGCTCATTTTATTATGATTTGGAAATAAAGAAAAGCAAAGTCATTAATAAACGATACATAACAGGAATAAGGCATATGCTCATAGCGTGAAGACTTCCAATTACATCCATACCGGATTCTTGAGATAGCCTCAATGTAGTCTTGTTCAATCCTCATGTTTTTTTCTGTGTTTTTTTTTT
>MJUU01040316.1:25975-43397 GCA_002080025.1 Modiolus philippinarum
AGTTTGATAATATGTATCATAATCATCACCAATACTTCATCAGTCTTAGTTTGATAAATTATGAATAATCATCATCACCAATGATTCATATATTCATTCATATCTTCACAGTAAAGTCTTCATCACCAAATGATTCATCAGTTTCAGTTTGATAATATGTTTCACCATCATCACAAATGCTTTATCAGTTTAAGTTTGATAATATGTATCAACATCATCACAAATGCTTCATCAGTTTTAGTCTGATTATATGTATCATAATTATCATCAATACTTCTTCAGTTTTAGTTTGATAAATTATGAATCATCGTCATCACCAATGATTCATCAAGTTTAGTTTGATAATATGTATCAACATCATCACCAATGATTCATCAAGTTTGGTTTGATAATATGTATCATAATATGTACCACCATCATTATCATTTATTCTTCATCAATTTTTCGATCGTGTTTATTTTACTTAAAGTATGAATTGATTATCTTTGTAAATATATGTGTATACCTATGATCAAACTTTATAATATACAGTATTTGACTTATTTTGTATTTTATCTTATTTCATTTTGAATTTTAATCTATTTGTGTTCTTTTTTGCCGGGTTGCACAGAGTGCAAATCCGGTCTTTAGTAAGGTGACGGCGGAGGGGGAGCGGCGGGAAATTGGTACCTATATTGTCACATGAACTATCGCCTATAGTTTTCAACCAATTTCTTTCACACTTTACAGAATATTTCTATTTATATTGAAGATGTGCACCTGAATTAGTTTAGAAATTTGTTCCTATATTTTTAAAATTTTTATTGACATATCAACAGAGGATACCTGTTTTGTGAAATCAAGTCCTCGTATAGTTTTTATTCAAGGTATTTAAAATTTCACAGACGTTTTTATATGTATTGAAGTTATGAACCTGACTTTATGGATTTATTTCGGAAATTCTTTCTTTTTTCTAGACTAAGAAATAAGTATTTTTCTTATTGACATTTTAAACAAGGTACATATTTTGTGAAATCAATTGCTCCTACAGTTTTAATTCAGAGCTTTGAAACTTCATCGAGTGTTTTTCGATATAGATATATTAAAGATGTGCACCTGAATTTATGGGATCATTTCAGATTTTTTTTCCTATTTTTTTCGAACTTAAGTTTTCTAACATAAACATTTTCTACAAAGCGTATATACCTTCTGAAATCATCGCATCCTACAATTTTCGTTCCAGAACTTTTAAACTTCGTATAATACTTCTATGTACATTAAAGATATGCTCTTGCTTTAAAGGAATTACTTTGGAATTATTTTTGTTACTTTTCCAGAATTAGGAACTTGAGTCATTTTCAACAGAGGGTAACTAAATCTACAAAAATTAGTATATTTCATTTCTGAAAGTTTTCCTCTTTGTGAAATAATGCGAGGCAAAGAAATATTGAGAGGTCGTTTCAGCTGATCTTTGTTACAAGGTGATTTTTATCATCTATTGGATAAAAGAACCTCAATTAAATATTCTGTCTATACCAACACGTGAATTGCACACACACTCTACAGATCTTTGAACGAAGATGTGAGCTTTGACAAGATTATGCCCGTTGGATGATAAACGACATCCATAGCTATTTCAGGAAATTGCCCGATGGGCTACAAAGGGAAGAGTTCATGCTATTTCTACATTTCTTTCGTCAGTTTTGTCGAATTTGTATGAAAGTTAAAGACATTTTTCTGATTTCAGGAGGCTTTGAAAAAAATAACCGGTATAAACTAAAAATACTTATTTATAAGGAAATCTATATGTACCCTGTATATATATTTCAATTATTATATTATTACATTATTATTATTTTAGAATAATATGATATTTTAATTATATCTATTTTCATTAAAATATTATTATAAGTAATTATTATTTTATTATTGTAATTATTATTATAATATTATAATTTGAAGTTTAAATTTTCAAATATCATTAATTAATTAATTATCATAATAATGCTAAAATTTAAATTAAATTATTATTAAAGTCCTGTCTATGCGGGGTAGTCAGGTCATAATACGGAAGGCCTGGCCGCGAACCATTGTAGACGAACTGTGTGGATAAACGCCACGGTTCATGCAGTAAAAAATTCCTTTCTATATTTTTCTACAGAGAGCAACGTTCTGACGCGGGATAGAAAGCTCAGTTTCCTGTCCCTACCTCTTCTCCTCCTTCTAGTGGCAATCTAAACTCGATGTCTCGATTGTCTCTTCCCCCTTTATTTTTTTCTTCTCTTCTTTTGAATTGATTAGGGTTATTTCTCGTACCGATATACCTGAAATATTGCTCTCGGGACGTTAAACTCTAACAAATGAATCAATTATAAGTTTCAGTTTTGTTGTGTTACCATAAATTTTAGTTCTATTTTACCACAGTCAATATATTTTCTCAAAATTTTTGTGCTGCACTTTTCTAGGAAATTATTGCACTGTATGTATTTTTGTAAAAGCTAAATGTAACGAGAAATACAAAAAGGATCATTGGTGGCAAGGGCCTTATTTGGCCTTAAAAATTAATTTGGTTGAATTCACTGAATTTTCTCATTCAATGAAATGTTGTATGGGTATGGCTTTCCATTATACAGTCATATTTCTCAGATATTAATATATGATTACTGAGTTTTTGAGTCAAGAAGAAGGGACTACTTGAAGATTTTGTCGAAAAATGACTTTCAGTAACCTCGGTATTTTGTTGTTTGACCAATTATGACTTCTTTTTCTGCATAGGAAATATAGAGCACATGCAAAAACCACAAATTATTTATATAAAAAATTCAATTCATTTGTGCCAATACGTTGGTAAATTATCTAATTGGTTCTGGAATGTGCTAGATATTTCCGGTTAGGATAACTGTTCGAAAATCTACCAAATTCGGTAAATTTCTACAAAAATGCTGAAATGTAGCCTTTTCATGGCGTCAGAAATGTACCTATTGTACCGTCATTGGTTATAACTATTGTACATGTATTTTTTCCGTAAATTGGTTCTAAACTTTTAAACAAACATGAAACAAAATCTCAAGGTGCAACTTAGAAATTCACTTTAATCTTGGGCCTAGTCAACTCCTTAGCGCACCTTGTCCTTTCTGTGCACCCTTAAACTGGCATTTAAATACCTGTCAAATGTCTTCACAACAGTTTGATTAAAAAAAATATTGAAGCAAACTACTGCATATGATGGTTTTCAAAATTAACTTATAAATCTTTGTGATAATACCAAAACATATGCATGAAACAAATACATTGTATAGATATTTGATCTTATACACCTTTAGGAGCATTCTGACAAATTTTTTATTCAGTTAATGTTAGTTTGTCAAATTAATCATTGGATAAACATTGCTCATATTAATATGCAGAGGAGGTAAGTTTCCTGCCCTATTTAAAACACTGGTATCTCAAAAACTACATCGGTATCCTCTATATATATATTTGCTTAAATTACATCTTTTTCATTTTTTTTTGTACCGAAAAAAATACAGATTTATTTCAAATCCTTGTTATTTTAAAATTGACCATCTGAACATCCTTAAGTGCAAAACAACAGCTCGGAGGATATGATCACCATATCAAGTTTCAGATACAGTTTATTTGTGAATTTATTTTCTGCATACACTTATGAACGATCGGAACAGAAATCTTATCCTTTTAAGAGTAGAGCGTCCATCGCCTTATAGTTTAATCAATTTGGGCGTTAAATCAAAGTACACTAGAATAATATTTTGGCTTTGGCTGAATTTTTGCAGAGATGCTTACTCGATCGGAACTACTGATCACATCCATGGTTTATTATTTGGGCCGTGTTGTTCATCTTTATGCGTGTGTGTGTCTCATAATACGATTGTTGCACATATTGACTAATAAAAATAGCAAAACCAAACTAGTGAAATTCACCGCATGTATACATTTGAATGATTTATGCAATACATTTTTTCTGTAGTTTAGATCTGTGATACAATAAACACAACAAAACTGATAATAGCGTGGAAGTCAGTTTGAAGGTCATGGACTGCAAGTCTGAATCAGCAAATTCTCACAGTAGACATAGTTGTCCTTCGAGGTTGTGGTTTTTGGAGCGATTTGGTCCTATTTTTTGGAGAGATGTTTTGTGTTTTGGAGAGATATTTTGATAGATTTCCTGATTATAACCTTATTTAGTATTCAATGTATGTGAAGATAGCATATATTGACAAAATCCGTTAGAGACTAACGGAACGATTTCACTGGTTTTCTTAGTTGTAAATTTAAGGATTTTGTGTATGTCCTCGGAGAAAAATGTCCAGGTTTTTTACCTTTTTATCCTGGTTTTTTCCAAATAAGACAGAAAATTCAAATTGAAAGTGAATAAAAAAACATATGAAATTTAGAATTTAAAGGACGAGGTGCGATAAGGGTTTGATTTGGCCCAAGATTCCAGTGAATTTCTAAGTTGCGCCCCAAGATTTTATTTCATGTTCGTTTCAAACTTAAGATCCAATTAACAGAAAAAATACAAAAGTTAGAATCAATGACGTCACAATAGGTACAGTTCTGACGTCATGAAAAGGCCACTTTTGAGAATTTTCATAGAAATTTACCGAATTTGGCAGATTTTCGTGCAGTAATCCTCACCGGAAATATAGAGCACTTTCAAGAACCAATTAGATTATTCACCAACTGATTGGTACAAATGAATTGAATCTCTCATATAAATATTTTTGTAGTTCTTGCATGTGCTCTATATTTCCTATACAGAAAAAGTAGTCAGAATCGGTCAAATTTGTCATTTTTCGACAAAATCTTCAATTTGTCCTTCCTTCTACACTCAAACAAGAGGCTCTCAAGAGCCTGTATCGCTCACCTGGACCATGGCTGACGTAGATAAAAGGCATTTCCAATAGGAAAAATGAAAAATAAAATTTAGCAGAATACTTTTTTTTCTAAAATTACAGTATTCTTGTTTGGTTTCCATGGCAACCGAAAGATCCACCATCCATTACAACCCATAACAGAACACCATTCAAAAAAATTTGGGCAGGGGTTCCCCTTATAATTAAAGTAATACATAGTGCTGGAATTAAAACATGCAGACCACTTTTCAAATAAAAATTCAAAAATTTGGGCAGAGGTCCCCCTTAAAATCAATAGGGCCAATGTAAAAACTATGTTCCAGATGGTGGCCATCTTGGATGAGGTACGGACCTACCAGATACATTTTTTGGATGGGACAACCTAAGGACCATTGTGGCTTAGATTGGTTCTAATTGGACTAGTAGTTTCTGAGAAGAAGATCTTTGAATGTATATTCCATCCATAGGGTCCAATGTTAAAACTATGTTCCCCGCTGGCGGCCATCTTGGATTAGGTACAGACCTGCTGGAAACCTTTTTTGGAAGGGACCATCTAAGGACCATTGTGACTAAGTTTGGTTATAATTGGACTGGTAGTTTCTGAGAAGAAGATCTTTGAATGTGTTTACCCATAGGGTCCAATATTAAAACTATGTTCCCCGCTGGCGGCCATCTTGGATTAGGTACGGACCTGCCGGATACCTTTTTTAAAGGGGACCACCCAAGGACTATTGTGACCAAATTTGGTTCCAATTGGCCCAGTGGTTTCAGAGGAGAAGATCTTTGAATGAAAAGTTTACGCCGGACGGACGGACGACGGACGCCAAGTGATGGCAAAAGCTCACCCTGGCATAGCCAGATGAGCTAAAAACTTAGTAATCATACATCAATGTTTGAGAACTGTTACTGTTTACTGAAAAGCCATACCCACAGAATATTTCAATGAGAAAATTTTGTGAATTCAACCAAATTTATTTTTCAGGGCAAATAATGCCCTTACCGCCCTACTCCTTTGTTTAATCAATAGCTCATTGTCATGATAGAAAAATTGAATATGAATACTGGTTGTATCACACATGCAAAGGAGTGTAAAAAGACATGTTTTTAGAACGGAATAAAATGCATTTTTATGTATCACTGAACTATCAATTCAGTTATTCATAATATATAATTAAGTAACTTTAATCAGAAAAACTTATTTCTTTTGTAAAATAACCATTTTTGTATAGTAAATGTTATGAGATATAGCTGAATTATTAGAATTTCTTTATGCCAGGTTGAGCTTTTGCCGTCACCAGATACATCGTCTGTCATCCCTTTGTAAACATTTCCTTCAAAGAACTTTAACTCGGCATGAATGATGCCTATGAGGTGCTGAACAAGTTTTTTACTTTTGTGTTGATTAAATATCCAACATGGCCACCATTTGGGAATTGCATACAAAGATTTGCTTCTAGAAAATCAAACCAAGCATGATATGAATGACATATTAGGTAATTACTAGTATTGTTACTTTTATGCCATCCCTCGTCCAAAATTGGGGCTAACAGGGAACGTAGTTAAATATTGAAGCCTATGGAAAAACATTCAAGTATGTTTTTCTCTGAAACAATTGGACTAATAAGAACCAAACTTAATCACAAAGTGTTTTAATTGCATCCCGTCAAAATAGATGTATTTCAAGTCTGCACCTTTAGAATACATTCAAGGATCTTCTCTTAAAAAAACAGGGCCAGTTGGAAATATACTTTGGTGCAAACGTTCTCTTTAAAATTATGTTCCGCAGTTCCACCCCTATTCATAATTGCAGGCAGTAGGGGCAAAACAACTCAAAATTGGACCATAAGAAAAATCTTTCTTTTCATATATATAGCTAAAAAATCTGACCCTTTCAAATTACAAGTTTATTTGATTACATGTATCAACCATTGTCCAAGTGGGAGATACAGGCTCTTGAGAGCTTTTGTTTAAAAGTAGTTTTTTTTTAATTCCAACGACACACCATGCATTATTTATCATTAAATTTTCCTACTTAATAACAGTCGTTTCGTTCCCAATTAATCATTGATAAAAACTCTTTGAATCTACGAATGTTAGTGCGATACATCGACAAATGTCGACAAATGTTGCAGCTGTTGCTTCTGTTTCCTTGTTCCGTTATTTTCACGGATGTTGATTTGGTCCAAATAAAGATTTGAATAATTAATTTCTCTCCATATTACCCCATAAATCAGGACAACGTCCCATAAAACGAGGACTTCTCGTAATTAAACCAGGACAAAAAGAAATCGAAAAATTGAAATAACTACAAGATTTCTGCTTTTCTGCTTTTGAGAAACAAAAATGTAATAATCCATTGATATATGATATGTAGAAGTCGGGCTTATCCGCGTGCTATATTTTTAAATCTTAGAAATGCCGTCTGTCTATTGTTGTTTTACCGAATATTCTCCCCATAAAACCATGACCGCCGTGCGCGGTCCCGGCTGAAGAATAGGCCCGCAGCATCCTCTGAGCTTGGAGTATGAGCCATCCTAACAGAGGACCCCGAGGGAACCCCGGGATATAGAAATAGGACCCAGTATCTCCGGCTTGCGGGGTGTGACCCCTCCTAAACGGAGGCTGACCCCGAGGGTCCCGGGATATAGAAATAGGACCCATTCCGTGGTTGTGCGGGATTAATTAATACACAACCCATCTTTCGGATGGGATGTAAACTCAGGTCCACGTGTTGGAAGAAATGCCACGCTTCCTGCACGTTAAAGAACCCTTGTAGCAAGCTCTTTTTGGGGTGGTCCGTAGGTGATCGGCTACAAGGCTAAATTCCCCGCCCTTGACGATTTCACCCTACTTTTCCAGTGGCAGTCAGAATTTCCCGTCCCATGGCCATTTCCATACCCCAAAGTGATTATTTATCAACAAACTTGTTCTCGTCTTGATATAGCTGAAATATTGCTGAGTAGACGTTAAACAATATTCAATCAATCAATCAATCATAAAACCATGATACGCCCCCAAAACACAGGACATTTTTTATGGCGATAGTAACAAAAATGCGGTATACCTAGTATTTCGAACGAAAACTAGGGGTTTTCGTGCGAAATACTAGGTATACCGCACGTTAACTAGGGGTTTCCGATCGGAATACATAGTATTTCGCCGAAAACCCTAGTTTTCGTTCGAAATACTAGGTATACCGCATTTTTGTTACTATCGCGTGCCATACCGATCGGTATCGGAAATTCGAGTTTAAACCAAAAACGCTATTCATAGTTTTAGCCAATGAGAAGCGAGAAACGGAAATCGCTATTTGATATTTAACGTTCGTCCAATCAGAAACGGAAAACGGCATTCAGGGTTTAATTAAACCAATCAAAATCGTTTATTCTGTTTATCGCTTATAATTCTCTATTTTTTATTCAAATTTTCGTATCTTTTATTTGTTTCATATATTTTGATATTATAAATTAATTATCAAATAATCATGAAATTTGGTAAGAAAAATAAATATTTTGATAAGTAGTTGAAAAAACAAATACTCAGTCTTATAAATGATCAAAACAATTCAGTGTTTTGAAACTTTTACTTCATTATATTATCCTTTCCAAAGAATTTTTTAATTCGCAAAGTTATAACTTTGATGGATTTTAGCATTTAAGAGGTATGAAAAGTATAATTTTAAGTATCCGGTTTAAACTTACTATTTAAAAATGAAGTAAGCAATAAAGTGCTTTGAAAATTTTACTTCATTATATGCTCTCGAACGAGTTTGATATGTTGCAAAATAAAAAAAAAAATCATCAAATTTAGCAAAGAATAGGTAGAAAAGTTAGATTTTTAATCAGTGGTTAAAACTCAGTCTTTAAAAATGACAAAAAAAAATTAAGTGTTTTGAAAATTTTACATCATAATTTCCTTTCAAAGGAGTTTTATAATTCGTTAAGCAAAAACTTGGTGAATTTTAGCATTAAAAAGGTTAAAAAGTAAAATTTTTAGTCTGCGGTGTAAACTAACTCTTCAAAAATTAAAAAAAGTTAAATGTTTTGAAAATTTTACATCATTTTATAATTGCATAGGAGTTTGATAGGTTGCGAAATGAAAAATTCTTCAAATTTAACATGGAAAAAGTATGAAAAGTATGATTTTAAATCAGCAGTTTAAACTCAGTCTTTAAAAATGACAAAAAAATTCAGTGTTATGAAAATTTTAAATCATAATATCCTTTCGAAAGGAGTTTTATAATTCGCAAAGCAAAAACTTCATGAATTTTAGCATTAAAAAGATATGAAAAGTAAAATTTTTAGTCTGCAGTTTATCCTAACCCTTTTAAAATGTGAAAAAAAGTTAAGCATTCTAAAGATTTTACTTCATTATATCCTTGCGAAGGCATTTGATATGTTGCGAAATACAAAAATCATCAAATTAAGAATATAATAGGTATGAAAAGTAAGATTTTGAAGCAGTGGTTTAAACGCAGTCTTTAAAAATAACATAAAAATCTCAGTGTTTTGAAAATTTTACATCATAATGTCCTTTCGAAGGAGTTTTATAATTCGCAAAGGAAAAACTTGATTAATTTTAGCATTAAGAAGGTATGAAAAGTAAAATTTGTAGTCTGCGGTGTAAACTAACTCTTGAAAAATGTCAAAAAGTTCAGTTTTTTGCAAATTTTACATCATTATATCATTGCGTAGGAGTTTGATAGGTTGCGAAATAAAAAATTCTTGAAATTTGACATGGAATAGGTATGAAAAGTGTGATTTTTAATCAGCAGTTTAAACTCAGTCTTTAAAAATGACAAAAAAAATTTAGTGTTATGAAAATTATCCTTTCGAAGGAGTTTTATAATTCGCAAAGCAAAAACTTCATGAATTTTAGCATTAAAAAGATATAAAAAGCAAAATTTTTAGTCTACAGTTTATACTAACTCTTTAAAAATGTGAAAAAAAGTTAAGCGTTTTGAAAATTTTACTTCATTAAATCCTTGCGAAGGTGTTTGATATATTGCGAAATACAAAAATCATCAAATTCGCAACCTATCAAACTCCTTCGCAAGGATATAATGATGTAAAATTTTCAAAAAACTTAACTTTTTTGTCATTTTTGAAGAGTTAGTTGACACCGCAGACTAAAAATTATACTTTTCATACCTCTTAAATACTAAAATCCATGAAAGTTTTAACTTCGCGAATTATAAAACTCCTTGGAAAGGATATGATGAAGAAAAAGTTTTAAAACTCTGAATTGTTTTGATCATTTATCAGACTGAGTTTTTGTTTTTTCAACTGCTTATCAAATTATTTATATTTCAAACCAAAATTCGTGATTTTTTTAATTTCGAAACAGATTACACATCAAGTTATATGAAAATAAAAATCTTTGCTCTAGAGATAAATTAAATGGAAAATTCTTTTCAAACAAAATCTAAAACGGCGATATTCACAACTTTTAACTGGTGAAGGTGAATACAGACAGTCGAGATCGAATATCCTCCCATGACCCGCGAATCTGATATCCATTCGCACCTAAAAGTGTCAAAGGCACAACTCTATTTGATAATTAATTTATAATATCAAAATATATGAAACGAATAAAAGATACGAAAATTTGAATAAAAAATAGAGAATTATAAGCGATAAACAGAATAAACGATTTTGATTGGTTTAATTAAACCTTAATACCGTTTTCCGTTTCTGATTGGACGAAAGTTAAATATCAAATAGCGATTTCCGTTTCTCGCTTCTCATTGGCTAAAACTATGAATAGCATTTTCGGTTTTAACTCGAATTTCCGATACCGATCGGTTTGGCACGCGATAGTAACAAAAATGCGGTATACCTAGTATTTCGAACGAAAACTAGGGTTTTCGGCGAAATACTATGTATACCGATCGGAAACCCCTAGTTAACGTGCGGTATACCCAGTATTTCGCACGAAAACCCCTATTTTTGTTACTATCGCGTGCCATACATTTTCTCTCCAAAAACACTACATCGAGGGACGACTATATCTACTGTGAATTCTTATAGCTATTTTAGTCGTCACATCCGAAATACTGATTCTTCGGGGAAAAGTATCTCTGTAACAGAACTCCATCATTTGAATATTTTATGTGCTATTTCTTTAGGCCATGGGCTGAAATCACTTTCCTCTTCGGGGAAAAGTATCTCTGTAACAGAACTCCATCATTCGAATATTTTATGTGCTATTTCTTTAGGCCATGGGCTGAAATCACTTTCCGTGCACCCCCCCCCCCCCCCCCCCCCATCTAGACCGTTTTTTTCAGTCCTCCTATATCCCCTCTTCAAAATAAAACATGTTAACACGAATATAACCTGCACGCATAGACAGTATAGGGCCACTTTTATAGTACACCGCGAAAAATTCTTGCATTTTCGTTTTAACCTAAATTTCATCTTTTAAGCTCCATAATTATTAAATGTTAAGTAATATGTAGTGAAATTTGGTACCAAATTAAAGCTAATTTAATATCCTTTACAATGAACTAAACTTTGGGCACTTTACGCCATTTTTATGATCTGGGAACAAAAAAAATTTCCCCCTGCCCCTGCAAAAAATAGCGAAAATGACAATTTAAGGCTGTCAATTCCTTTCAGATAAACATCCCTCGTCATTTGATCTAGTTTTTATGCGTAACTTATCTGTTGTGATACAATATTAGAAAATAAAACCATTAATGTCCAGAAAATTTTTATTTTCGGTATAAAATTTTTGAAAAATGGGAATTTTCGGAATTTTAGATTTTTTAACAATTTCGACTTTCTCACTTTATGGTCGTAAAAATCTGAATATATATTTAATAATTACTGTTGTAATAATGATTTTTGATATGTTAGCAACAAATCGTGTGCAAACATTTTAGTTTCAGACGTCTTATAGGTTCAGAAATGTCAAAATTAGCACCCCTCCCCCTAAAAATTAAGGGAAAATATGAAATATTTAGGTTCTAAATGATTAAAGAATAATGTTTTATTGGAATTCTTGTGTGTATTATACTAAAGCTGACATGCAGAAGATCATTTAAGTAGATTTAAACTCTTTAAGAGTTTTTTTTTAATTCTTCTGTTTGAAATTGTATGCAAAATGGGAATTTTCCGTTTTTCAGAATTTCTGCTGTTTTGACTTTGAGATGCAAATACATCATTAAATTGATAAATAACTGGAAAATATTGATTAGATATCCTTTCATTATATCTTAGCCATAAGAAAATATGTTTTTAAACATTTTTTGAATAACTACAGTCTCATAAATTACAAACATATAACCCCTTACCACAAATATTCAACACAATTTATTTCATTTTATTCAGCTTGAAAAGCTTAAGCATTGTATAAAGGTCCAATAACATATCATTTCAAATACAAAAATACATAGAGACTCTCATATATCACAAATAAGATCATGTGTGTGGTTTATGGGCAGTTATACAACAATTAAACTTTGAATTTTGTAAAATTCCGAAATGCTGAAAAATCCCATTTTTCACGAAAAGCGCCCAAAATATGCAATTTTACCCATATTTTGGCGTTAAAGTTGCATATTGCGATATATAAAATGCATTTTTTTAAAGAAAGTAAACATTAGTATGTTTTGTTCATATAAATGTACAGACATACATATTCTGAGGATTTTTAAGCATCATTTTCCTGGGGTAGGGGTAAAATTTTCAGTATTTAGAGTCACATTGAACACTCCTCGTTCTTCTAAACATTGATTTTATATAGCTTGTATATCGGTTAGAACAATGAATTGGCATATCTGCATATTAATCCTCCAGATTTGCCACATATAACTATTAAAAAGTGAATTTTGGACAAATCTGAAATGCTGAAAATTCCCATTTTTCATCAGTTCTGTACAAAGTTAAAGCTGACAAGTGCGACTGAAAATGAAAAATTCTTCATAGAAATTATACAACATTGTTATATTCAATGCAGATTTTGTGTGTTTTGGTTATTTTCATGCGAAAATAGTAAAAAAAATGACTATCATAGGGAAAATTTGTTGGGGTAGGGGTAGGTTTTTCGGTATTTAGAGTCACATTTAACACTCCTTGTTTTTCTAAACAGTGTTTTAAGACAACTTATGTATCGCTTAGAACAATTAAATGGCAAAGTTGCAGATGAATCCTCCAAATTTGACATATATTACGGTTTCACAATGAACTTCGGAGAAATCGGAAATGTTGAAAATTCCCATTTTTCCTCAGTTTGGGCCAAATATTGAGTTTAAGTCAACAAATGGCTGTTAAAATACCGAATCATGATGTAATTCATGCAACATTGTCATATATAACACACATTTTGTTGTAGTTATTTTTATGCGAACTTCGACAAAAAATTGACAATTTTAGGGAAAATTTGTTGGGGTAAGGGTAAGATTCGCTGTATATTCTAAACACTGTTTTAAGACAACTCATGTATTGCTAAGAACAATTAATTGGCATATCAGCAGATATATCATCCAGATTTGCCATATATAACGGGTTAACAGTGAACTTTTGCGAAATCTGAAATATCGAAAAATGCCATTTTTCATCAATTTCGGGCACAATGTTAAGTTTAAGTCAACAAATGGCCGTTAAATTACCAAATCAGGATGTAATTCATGCTACATTGTCATATTCAACACACATTTAGCGTATTTGAGTTAATTTGTTGCGAACATAGACAAAAAATTGGCAATTTTAAGGAAAATTTGTTGGGGTAGGGGTAAGATTTTCGGTATTTTGAGTCACATCAAACACTTCTTGTTTTTCTTAACAATGTTTTCAGACAACTAATGTATCGCTTAGAACAATTAATTAGCATATCTGCAGATATATCATCCAGAGTTGCCATATATAACGGGTTACCAGTGAAATTTGGCCAAATCTGATATGTTGAAAAATCCTATTTTTCATCTATTTCGGGCACAATATTAAGTTTAAGTTAACAAATGGCTGTTTAATTACCAAATCGTGATGTAATTCATGCAACATTGTCATATTCAACACAAATTTTGCGTGTTTGAGTTAATTTGTTGCGTACATAGACAAAAAATTGACAATTTTAAGGAAAATTTTTTGGGGTAGGGGTAAGATTTTCGGTATTTTGAGTCACATCAAACACTTCTTGTTTTTCTTAACAATGTTTTCAGACAACTAATGTATCGTTTAGAACAATTTATTGGCATATCTGCAGATATATACTCCAGATTTGGCATATATAACGATTTAACAGTGAAATTTGGGCAAATCTGAAATGTTGAAAATTCCCATTTTTCATCAATTTTAGGCAAAATACTGAGTTTAAGTCAACAAATGGCTGTTAAAATACGAAATCATGGTAAAATTTATGAAACATTGTTAAATACAACACACATTTTGAGTGTTCTGGTTAATTTTATGCTTACATAGGCAAATAAAATGGGTCAAAGAATCAAATGGCCGGGTTGCGTTTTGGTGCTTCTAGCTATAAAGTGTTTTTTACGTTCCCTAATGGGTCTGAGAAAAACAGGGGAAAAAATCAAAATAATTCCAAAAAGGGAGATGCACATCTACAATGTATATAGAAACATTTTGTGAGGTGTCAAAAATGTAGTTTGAAAAACTGTAGGAGGAGTTGATTTCACAAAATAGGTACCCTTTATTGAAAGTGTCGATAAAAAATGACTAGGTTCCAAAGTCCCTAAAAACAGGATAAAATTTTCAAACTAATTCCAAAAAGGGAGGTGCACATCTACAATATATATAGAAACATATGGTGAAGTTTCAAAATTGTAGGTTGAAAACTGTAGGAGGAGTTGATTTCACAAAACAGGTACCCTTTGTTGAAAATGTTGATAAAAATGACTAAGTTCCAAAGTCCGTAAAAACAGAAAAAAATTTTCAAAATAGTTCCAAAAAGGGACGTGCACATCTACAATATATGTAGAAACATTTTGTGAAGTTTCAAAAATGTAGGTTGAAAACTGCATGAGGAGTTGATTTCACAAAATAGGTACCCTTTATTGAAAGTGTCGATAAAAAATGACTAGGTTCCAAAGTCCCTAAAAACAGGAAAAAATTTTCAAAATAATTCCAAAAAAGGAGGTGCACATCTACAATATATATAAAAACATATGGTGAAGTTTCAAAATTGTAGGTTGAAAACTGTAGGAGGAGTTGATTTCACAAAATAGGTACCCTTTGTTGAAAATGTTGATAAAAATGACTAAGTTCCAAAGTCAGTAAAAACAGGGAAAATTTTCAAAATCATTCTAAAAAGGGAGGTGCACATCTACAATATATATATAAACATTTTGTGAAGTTTCAAAATTGTAGTTTGAAAACTGTAGGAGGAGTTGATTTCACAAAATAGGTACCCTTTCTTGAAAATGTCCATAAAAAATGACTAAGTTCCAAAGTCCGTAAAAAAAGGAAAACATTTTCAAAATAATTCCAAAAAGGAAGGTGCACATCTACAATATATATAGAAACATTTTGTGAAGATCAAAATTGTAGGTTGAAAACTGCAGGAGGAGTTGATTTCACAAAATCAGTATCTCATTTTCCCCGCCCGCCAATCCGCCCGCCCGCCCGACATTCACCATACTATAAGCCGGATTTGCACTCCGTGCAACCCGGCCAAAAATTCTTCGAGTAGTTAAAGAGGAATTCCCTTACAGGGTCATTTTGTGAGGTTTGAAAAATGTAGGTTGAAAACTGTAGGAGGAGTTGATTTCACAAAAAAGGTACCCTTTATTGAAAGTGTCGATAAAAAATGACTAAGTTCCAAAGTCCCTAAAAACAGGAAAAAATTTTCAAAATTATTCCAAAAAAGGGAGGTGCACATCTACAATATATGTAGAAACATTTTGTGAAGTTTCAAAAATGTAGGTTGAAAACTGTAGGAGTTGATTTCACAAAATAGGTACCCTTTATTGAAAGTGTCGATAAAAAAATGACTAAGTTCCAAAGTCCGTAAAAACAGAAAAAAAATCAAAATTATTCCAAAAAAGGGAGGTGCACATTTACAATATATGTAGGAACATTTTGTGAAGTTTCAAAAATGTAGGTTGAAAACTGCATGAAGAGTTGATTTCACAAAATAGGTACCCTTTATTGAAAGTGTCGATAAAAAAATGACTAGGTTCCAAAGTCCGTAAAAACAGGAAAAAATTTTCAAAATAATTCCCAAAAGGGAGGTGCACATCTACAATATATTAAAACATATGGTGAAGTTTCAAAATTGTAGGTTGAAAACTGTAGGAGGAGTTGATTTCACAAAATAGGTACCCTTTGTTGAAAATGTCGATGAAAAAGGACTAAGTTCCAAAGTCCGTAAAAACAGGAAAACATTTTCAAAATAATTCCAAAAAGGGAGGTGCACATCTACATTATATATAGAAACATTTTGTGAAGTTTCAAAATTGTAGGTTGAAAACTGCAGAAGGAGTTGATTTCACAAAATCAGTATCTCATTTTCCCCGCCCGCCCGACATTCACCATACTATAAGCCGGATTTGCACTCCGTGCAACCCCGCCAAAAATTCTTCGAGTAGTTAAAGAGGAATTCCCTTACAGGAACATTTTGTGAGGTTTCAAAAATGTAGGTTGAAAACTGTAGGAGGAGTTGATTTCACAACAAAGGTACCCTTTATTGAAAGTGTCGATAAAAAATGACTAAGTTCCAAAGTCCGTAAAAACAGAAAAAAAATTCAAAATACTTCCAAAAAAGGGATGTGCACATCTACAATGTATGTAGAAACATTTGTGAAGTTTCAAAAATGTAGGTTGAAAACTGCATGAGGAGTTGATTTCACAAAATAGGTACCCTTTATTGAAAGTGTCGATAAAAAATGACTAGGTTCCAAAGTCCCTAAAAACAGAAAAAAATTTCAAAAAAATTCCAAAAAGGGAGGTGCACATCTACAATATATATAGAAACATAAGGTGAAGTTTCAAAATTGTAGGTTGAAAACTGTAGGAGGAGTTGATTTCACAAAATAGGTAACCTTTGTTGAAAATGTTGATAAAAATGACTAAGTTCCAAAGTCAGTAAAAACAGGGAAAAATTTTCAAAATAATTCCAAAAAAGAAGGTGCACATCTTCAATATATATAGAAACATTTTGTGAAGTTTCAAAATTGTAGGTTGAAAACTGCAGGAGGAGTTGATTTCACAAAATCAGTATCTCATTTTCCCTACCCGCCAATCCGCCCGCCCGCCCGACATTCACCATACTATAAGCTGGATTTGCATTCCGTGCAACCCGGCCCAAAATTCTTCGAGTAGTTAAAGAAGAATACCCTTACAGGGTCATTTTGTGAGGTTTCAAAAATGTAGGTTGAAAACTGTAGGAGGAGTTGATTTCACAAAATAGGTACCCTTTATTGAAAGTGTCGATAAAAAAATGACTAAGTTCCAAAGTCCATAAAACAGGAAAAATTTTCAAAATTATTCCAAAAAGAGAGGTGCACATCTACAATATATATAGAAACATTTTGTGAAGTTTCAAAATTGTAGGTTGAAATCTGTAGGAGGAGTTGATTTCACAAAATAGGTACCCTTTGTTGAAAATGT